>JAQFZW010000735.1:0-44424 GCA_034687055.1 Heteromurus nitidus | reverse complement strand
TTCGAAGGGAACGATCGGAGTTTTTCAAACCCTTTCGAGGTAATAAAAAGATAAGAAAGGGTCATTTATTGTGATCGTGTCCCTTCATTGATCTGAGCTTTTCAGCCAATCGGGAAGAAGTATGGCAATCCCAAAAAGTTAGGATACCTAAAAAGTGTGTTATCCTTCGTCTTTCTTGACGACAGTAATAATCCTTTCTTCTTCCTTATGTCGTGTTACTTAGAAAATTATAGCGATTTTACTCCCTGTTCAAACAGCTAGTCTAGTTTGTCTGCTTTTGTCTTCCCCTCACTCAACTTTTTTTCTGTTTGCTAATCTTCAAGTAACGTAAGCTCCTCCGAAATAAATACGGTTACTTTTATGCATACATTATACCCACACGTTCAAATGAGGAATCGCGTGTGTTCCTTGTTTTTCGTACGACGGAGGATTTCATTGTTGCATCGTTCTTAGCGCGTTCTGTATTCCTTTTACATGAATTATACAAGATCACACACACCTGTGCCACTTATAAAGACTACATAAATTATCAACGAGTTGCTCCAGCTCTTTGAGAAGCTGGGAAAACGTTTCATGGCTTAAGTTTTTAATGTTTCAAGAAAGATCTGTTATTACGGGAGGGCACAAGCTATATATCCCACCAAATTGTTTTATCCTAACAGCTGGCTTGGCTTCTACCTTTTCCCTCTGCCAGAGAAGCTTCCGTAATAATTTTTTGCCACGCTCCTTCCTAAAACACCTTTCAGGAAGGGAACGCGGTATTTACTTACACGCGTTCATGGTTAAAGAATTTTCGCGATGTCCATCTGCCAGAGAAGAGCACGCATCTGCTTACTAAAGGATTACGGATCACACATATAAATTAGAAGACAGTCCTTAGTTCGTCTTCATACACCCGCGTTACCCACAAAGACTAATGCTATGAATGCTTCTCCTTTTAATGAGGATGGAGTGGAGTTTTCATGAATGGAATTTTAACGTCATCCAACATAATCCAAAAGTGACTCTGCCAAAACATTCATTCAGGATACGTGTCAGGATCTGAGAGTAAAACAGATATTATTATCATCTTGTATCAAATAATGCTTTTCAAGATCAACAAAGAACGGCAAGCAAGCCGAGTAGCCGAAGCCGAAATAGATATTTTTGTTGAGGGGAGGACGCTCAAACTATGTATTTCTCCACAACGTTTTTTTGTTTGTGGTTTACTCAATGTCCGGAGTTGAACCTTAGATGATTAAGACTGCCGGATGGTGTATGCCTCTTTTTCTTCGGTCGAATATATTTTTTGTTGTTTACTGCACACTCGATAGCCACACCGCCACCACATCTGCTTGTTCTTCAGCTGGGGAAAAACTTTTCATTGTTGCTTTTTTATCAAAGAAAACTGAAGGAAGACAAGGTTTGGGTTTGGGTCTAAGGATATTTAATCTAGGCATTCTTAGAATGCTTTGAAGAGACTCGGCTTCTAATGCGCTATCGTGGTTCTTGAGTTTTGAAGCCGACTACGACGACGAACAAGTTCACATATTACAGCATTAAGAAACTGAAAGAAACATGCAATATTTTTCAAGCGAGTGCAATGCATGCATGCATGGTTGACGTTGATACGTCAGCCTTAAAGGTACACTACTACATAATGGGAGTAAGGAACGACGAGACATTGTATTTTTCTTGCGTATCACTAAAAAGCACTCGCTCTTCACAATGAACAGAGGAGTTCAGTGAAGACGGAGTGAACGAAGAATAAAAGTTTTTCTTACGTTTACGGATATACACATTACACAGTCATCATCATCTTAACATTTTGTGCCTCTCTGCTTCTACTCTTGTATATTGGTATGCTAGTACTGGTATTACTCGAAAAGAACAAGAAGAACTCCTTTTGAGCTCAAACTTTTCATAAGTCAAGCTTCTGCAACATGCCCAAGAAGAAGAAGAAAAAAACTCTGATGTGCCTACGCATTTTAGCTCTCTCAACCTCATAAGCTTTTTGCATCGTGCTCGGCTTCACTGGTTTTATCACGGGCACGGTTCTAACCATTTCAGTCTTTGTTCAGCAACGAATCCAGTCAGACGCGTTTTGTTACGGACTTCACGTAGCTCGTGCATGTGTGTTTAGAGGTGTCCGATAGCGATGGATTTTATATGTAGTTTTCTCTTTAACTTGTGTAGTTGACGTTGGTGCTGGTTTTTTTCGTGCATGGTGTTTTGTGTGTGTTTCTGTTGTTGTGTACGTTGTCACGCAGTTTTTTCTAACAACAAAAACGAAACAGGAGAATACCACTTCACTTTTGCGAATGTACGATTCATAAGTAAAAAGCCGAGAGCTGGAGAGAAAACATGAGTCTATATTTGCAACGTAGAAAAGGATTTCGGATTAAATGATTTTTTGTTTGAATATGCAAACACCATATATCCTTTTGTTCCAGCAGAGTAGTAGAGTGTGGACGAGGGGAACATTAGGAAGAGTGCAGTGTGCTCTAATTCGACGATAGTGATTTAGGAGACCTACGCCTTTTGCTAAGTAAAGTGGCACTTGAGTATTGACTTTTGGCAGAGTTTCCACATATTATATCTGCAGCAACCGGTCAATCGAGCCAGTCAGTAACCTAAAGATGTTACAGTTTATACTTGCAAGGACTTTTGCACAGATTTGAATGCATAACGTTGTTGCGGTATAAATAGATAAAAGTGGCTCATGTGAAAAACGAGTATAAAATTTTTGTTTCGTGGAGTAGTGATCTTAGAGGTGATTTGTCCAGCGCAATGTGTGCATACAAATGCCTATTTTGAGTGAAGAAGCACATGTGGTGAATTTTTTTGTTTTTCTTGTGAAATACGTTATAAATATATAAAGTGTGGAAGCTGATTGGTGGAGAGGTGCCACACACACACATTCCCTATTGTAATCGCGTGGGGAAAAGTCAAGGTTTTTCTCCGAAGATTATTTATGCAATATTTTGTAAAGTTCGAGAATTATTCCATACACCCATCATAATACCTTTACTTGGAGAGTAGAGTATAGCTTTACTTGTGACAAGTTAAATTGTATTGATCGTTATAGATTGTGCTCCTAGAAATCCTTGTTGTATGAAGTCCTCTCGTCGGTTATTTATTTTGTCGCCTGTTTTCATGTTCAAAGTTCTTAAGTTCGACACAGTGTCATCTAAGAGGAACTCGATATTTCGGAGTGACCATTAGGAGAGATTTCGACGAAACCTGGTAAGCTTTGAAATTGAACCTTTGTGTGGCTCTACGGAGAATGAATGAGAAAGGAAAAATGCAACTTTAATAAGAATATAGCATTTGCTCATGTGCTGCATGTTCATGGAAATCCAGCAAACAGGTTTAGCTTTGTGGTTCGCAAATTGCTAATGAGCAGTTAGTGAATGTTTTGTAAAGCATAATATGCTTAATACATATGCATATCCTTATCAAACTTTGCAGAGTTTATGAGGTGTGTTGGGTGTGGGTAGGTTGCTCACTCAGAACAGAGAACAGAAGCTTATCGTGCGGAACGAGAAGAGGGTTTTGAATATTTTATAGACCATACATACTGAATACCGACAATTATATGATATTTTATGTACTATTCTTCCAAGTAAAAGATCTCTTCTACACCTTCCAAACTCAACGTGCAGAAAGTATATAAACTCTTAATGCAGTCATATATGCCATATGCCTTTTAAATTCCCTGGAAATCCATTAACATAATGGATCCAGCGTGCATTTGAGTTCTTCATCATGCTTCCTCAAATGTATTGTTTCATGTTTGTGATAATGCATATTTGTTTCATGAATGCATGCATTCAAGGCGTGTTTATATTCCTTTATAATTCCAGGCATATCCATTACACAGGATTGCGTCTCTTTGTTTGATGTTTATCAAATCTGATAACTTTAAGTTGTCCGGGAATAAAAGCGTATTCAGAAGTGGTTTTCTTATGGATACACTCAGCGTGAAATTAATGTAACGCAATATATGTCAGTGAGCTCACCGCTCACTGGCTGATTGTGACAGGCGAATATAAAAAGTATTATTTCTCCTGTAAGAATATGTATCTTCCTAGTTCGAGTATGGAGATGAGGAAGGTGTGTTGTCTACGAAAATCTGCTTATATTTTTTCATAATAAAAACTCAAGTAACTGTTTTTCTTTCTTGGCAGATTATATGTTCATATTCCAGAGATATCTTCTCATTGCCAAACATTTGCAAAAGAAAGACAAAACAATCATGATCACATTCGTCACACTCATTCCAGAGGCAAGATGACAACGAGATGTATGTAATACTATAATTAACGAGTGGGTTTGTTGTGTCTAAAACTGATCAGAGTCACGATTTTGAGATAACTTTTTTTATTAAGGAAATATTAATAAGTTGATTAAGTATTTAGTTTAGCTTTGTGCCATACCATAACTATTGAAAGTGATGAACTGTTTTGTCATCATTCTCATATTATGCAGACTGCCTTTGTTCATGTAGTTGCACACGTAGACATAATATGCAGCAGCATTAATCTCTTCAATTCTTATTTAAGCTAATCACAATCATGCATGCATGAGAAATATGTATGGGATTGACATTCCTAATCTAACTAATTGCAGAAAGACTGTGGTTGTCGTGTGTGTACTCGTGTAGTCTCGGTCAGCATAACAAGCTGTAATTGTAATTGCAATGCAACCGCCTTTGTGTCGCAAGTCGCAATCACCTAATTTAATGCACTTGGCTGTTTGATATATTTGCAGAATTTCGGTATGCGTGCGCAACTGCATATGTGATTATATTGCAATTGAGCAGTTGGCCAAGCTTAAATTGGAAGTATGGGGTTTACCGATTGGAATGTGAACCCTATATGCATGAATGAAACCCAGCAGTCAGCAGTTCTGGAATACTTTTTTGAAATCAAATGTTTTCAATAAAATACTGCGCATGTGTGAACGGTTAGTCTTAATTGAAGACACTGAACGAATATTTGTGCGCATGTTTTTATACAATTTGCATTCTTGATGAAGGATCGGATGGCATCATTCTATTGGCAAAGAGATATTCTTTTATACACAAAAATCTATTAATCTTTATTTTACAATACGATCAAAAATGACAAGTGCTGAGAAGAGAATTTCAATCAATAACTCCACCTAACTCCTTAATCATTTATGCAATATACTATTCCACTGGTGAGTATTTGAATATGAACATTGACAAATATTGATGATAGGTATTGAAAATTGAAAACTAAAGCTAAGAATGTAGAGAGGCAATTTAGTTTCCGGAGAATTTTATTCATACCATGTTCGATTCGTTATTTATTAAAAACCACGAATGACATTCATAGTGACATGAGCACAATATAGCCGTGAAAATAAGAAAGATGAATGAGTTTTTTCCTGATCGAGAAAAGAAAAATCCCTTCGATCACGTCATCATTTTATCAATCCGCATATATCATATTGCGCTATGAACACTACGCTTACAATTAGCGGTCAGTAAACAGCTAAGAAAATTGCATCTTTCGGTTGGTCCACGTCCACCAATGAAAAAATAAGTGCATATTGCATACAACATTCATCAAAAAGTAATTCAGTGACAAATTTATAGATTGCGTATACATTCAAAATTATAGCATTGCATATTGCATCACAATTGAAATTCAAATTCAGCTAATAACTGTGCGAAGATGATTATTGCTACGCGTGTGAGTGTGGCTTTTCAAAATTCAATATCACAAGTTTAGATCATAAATTTTTATATACATGCACACTGCATTAGTTTTTATCAACACGACTAAAGTGCACAATCCCATCATCATCGTCCTCGCCAGAGACTCTCCCCTACTGAACAGCAAGACAGAGAGAGAGAGAGAGAGAGAGAGAGAGAGAGAGAGAGAGAGAGAGAGACGAAGATAAGACGCATAAGAGTTATTGTTTTGGTCACTCACGACGATGTGAACACAAACCCGGAAGATGATTTACATTGGTTAGCTATGATGTTGTGATGTGAAGAATAAAAAACTGGTATGAATGTTTGTTGTTCGAACTATACGAACAACTTGCTTTTGTGTGTATGACGAGAGAGATGACCAAACTAACAATAAAAAGAGGCTTGAAGGGTAGCAGACTAGTCACCAGTGAACTGCTGTTTTTGTACTTTGTGGTCTGGTCATTCTTGCTTGCCAAGCCAAGCCAGTGTTAACCATGCCTTTAAAAAGAATCACAGAAAAAATTCTTGTCTTTGAATTCTCATTTTTTCCATCTGAAGGCTCTCCAACTTTGGGGGTTGTGTTGCAGCGAAAGAGAGAGAGATATAAATCGAAAAGGCGAGTAGGAGGTCTGTTTTTATACTGGCCACATGCAATAATATAAACATAATAATAATCATATTCTTTGTCACAAAAGTCCTGGCTAAGGTAGTTTCAAATGAAGATGGAGAAGCTCTGCATTTTCCATCAATGTGTCCTTTGTGGCTATATGCTAGTTTTTGGTTACATATTAATCTTACGTTTTCATAATATGAATATGCATGGGTTATTTTATCTTCAAGCTTGATTTTGATTTTTTAACGAGAAACATTAAGCCGATATGTTACTATTCTTGTAGCCTTTTAAAGGATTTATTCATTATTTTTTTGCACTTTGGGCTTGTTGTGCACAAGATTCTTGATCATCATGATAGAATATGACTGTGATGATGATGAATGAATTGTCTATTAGAGATATGCGTGTACTCAAAACTCCTTTGCAGTTTTAGAGATCCTCCTCCTGTTTTAAAATCCCAATTTTGGAAGTCTTTCCCAACTACGCCCAGCATCCTTTCAACCTGGTAATCATACACCAATTATCTCCACCATTCAGCTTTTAAAAAGTCGGCCACAACGGCACAGCACGCATCTCACACTTTATGCGGACGACGACGCATCATAACGAGCAGAATATTTTTTAAACTGAGAACTGAGACGCTATCTCGCCAAACTTAAAACCAAACCCTGGCCATCACCTTTGTTGAAGGTTATTTTGAGGTGGATGATGATATGATAAATACGAAAATGCTATGCACATATGGATATAAAAAATGTGTGTACATTGTCAGGTACATATATTATTATATGCATTTCTACACGACACACCTTGTTTTTGTCTTATTGTCTCTTTTGAATTCCCACTGACTAACTACATACATACGCAACGCAAGTGAGATAACCATACAGAATTGCGCTAATCATTCATTCCCTTCGTTTATCATTATAATTTAGGCATGTCATGTGTTTTTGCATGTATGTGTGCATGTTTGTCAGCTATTCATTTTTATATGGTTGGTGGCAATATGGCTGTAATAATCACTGATAATTAAATTAATTGCATCTTTCACCACCACCAGCAACCAAGTCAAAAGTCTTTTCCGTATGAATTCTCTCTCCCTCTCTCTCTTTCGAGAAAAAAAACACTATCCATCACGTAGAGATCATGTTGTCGACAAAGCAAACATCCTGGAACAGAGATTCGCACGTAATAATATGTGGATCCAAATGCATATTCATGCAGCTGTACCGTTTTTAAAGGAAACTGTCAGCCATCGTATCTTACCATCAGAGCAGAGGCCAATTATAATTTGAAGTAAGGATCAAGTCAAGTCAATTTTTCCCCTGACAGACAAGAGACGTTCAAATGGTTGACTGAAGCTTTGCGGTGGCTGTATCGCCTCACATGTATCACAATTTTTGTATCATGATGATGAAAAATGGAGCACGACGCTCCTCAAGTCAAGTTCAATTTCAAAAACCCTCCCACGAATAAAAAAAACTTGTATAAAAAAGTGATATGTGTCGAATATAGGAGCGAGCATAAAATCATTACGCGTAACATATGGGCCCGTAAGGTCTCATAAAGTTATTATATATTTTTTTCCGAAGAGAGAACAATTTTCTTCTGATCTCCCTCTCTTCTGTTGCCGTATACAAAAAAGAGCTATTATGCTGGTTTACTCTTGCACAAAAATGGCCGTCATTCGTCACCGTCATACTTACAACTTATACCCTTAGCGAACTTACCTTGCTGTGGGGGGTTAATATGCAGCCGATGAAGAAGAAAATGTAGGATAGTTGCAGGAAGCTGTGGTCTACTACTTCCCCAGCCACTACTTTTTTATATCCAATTTGAGATGCCTACATTCGATACATCTATTATGACTTGTGTACAAAAAGGCTCACTTATTCACAGGGATTTTTTTTCTTGTAGAGGACTTTGCATATTTCTGCTTGATGACCATTGAGGTTGGATTGTGTTGGTGGAAGAGGTATCGTAATAGTATCTCAGAGACAAGACTTGAGCCTAAAGTGTGTTACATGAATCATATCATAATATATTATCTAATAGAATGAACGTAACCCAGTCTTGCACTTTAATCGTAGTACTAGAGCGAACATGAGAAATAAGGGTTTCCGTTAAATGAACGAAGCTCTCATCGTAAAAAGTAGGGATTGTGCCTGGCTGCTCGTCTAGGCTGATATGGGATTCTGCCTGATTTCTTCCTCGCAAAAGTACACACGGAATTTACGCCGAGTGCCTTTAGCCAAGGGTTAGTTTTTTAGCAGAAGAGGATTTCTTATTAAATTGTAGAATATTTCTGGTAAAGTAGTCAATGTAGCATGAAAAATATCCCATGCATGCTTACTCCATATTTTTTGTATAGCAAATAGATGAAATCTATATATTATATTGATGAAAAAACATTCGTGGGGATTATCCCCAAAAAATGAGGAGTATTGACTCGCAGTCAGTGGATTCCATATCTATGGTCTGACTTCTTCGTATACAAAGCTAAAACGAGCAGGATTATATAGGTGAAGGCTAGCTAGGCGATAGCGAGAAGAGCATAAGACTCATTTCTACCTTTTGACTTGGAATATATGAAAAGCAAAACGAAGAAGAAAAAAGGAATAAATTTTCAGAGTTATAAGATGAAATCATGAGATGCAGGAAGGCGTACAAAAATTCACACAAAACAAAACGTAAGTCCACGCAGAACAAGCAAGTAGGTAGGCAGACAGGTAGAAGTGAGTCCATAGTCCATACATGAGCGCAGTCAGTCAGTCGGCTTAAAATGTAAAAGAAGAATAAAAAACATCTTTCAACAATAAGTCCGGCATATAGGAGGTATATATGCATATCGCTCAATCGTCTTAACATTGTGTATTGTTACACGTGTGCAACATTGCAATTGCAGTGTTTTATATTTGAGATGAAAAACGTTATGTTCTGCTGTTACCTAGTATTGCTGCTGACCTGGTTAGCTCTATTTGCTTTTGCCATCCTTCAGGCTTCCTAACTTATTATACAAGTAAACACAAAAAAATTATAAGGTTTAAGTCATACTCAACGAGTGAGTGAGGCACGAGGAATAAATGTCTATGGACGTTACTCTTCTTGATTCTTACTTGTACAGAAATCCTCTGTTTCTTCGTTTTCAAAGTAGATGAGCTGAGCAGTAATAGCAAACAAAAACTCACCGTACTTAGACATATACCGCGACGAGACCCACATAATATGCATGCTTATCATATGCACATGTAGCAGAAAAAAGTACCGCTATATTTGCCTTCTGTGTTAGCATCCACGGAGGAAAAACGACAAGATCAGGTTGAAAAAGCACAAGTGGATAATATATTGTGGACTTTTTTTTCTTTTATGTTAAAAACTTGTAAAGTGCACATTTGTTGGCAGGTATATAAAATGCATTCTGCATTATGTACCTCACACATGTCCGCCGTTCTCGTCGTCTCGTCGTCCATTGTTATCAGTTATGCCATTACTTCCTTTCTTGGGAAAAACGCGTCTTTTACGCATATTAACCTTTTACTTTGTCAAAAGCATTTTTAAACCTTGTTGATCCCAATTTCCCGAAGATGAAAAGTAACAAAAGTTACACAATGTGAATAGATGTATATATTCATACCAGGCATATATGAGTATACACATAATATAATTACATGTAAATATTCGGTTTGATCTCTACCTTCTCATTGATTAGAGTAATGGCTCGCCCACATTTTTACCTATTCTACAGTCATTGTGTAGTCATTTCCGAAACTAAATTTTCTTCAAAGAAGCATTAGAATTGGAATACAGAAACATAGTTGTAAAAAAATCAACGTTGAGATTTCGTTACTCTAACACTCATGTAACGTATTAAAAATCATAGATGGATATCGTGCTCAGTTTCGCAGCAGCAGCGTTAACATGGTTTGGTACATTTCACATGCGCATATAGAACAGTCGGAGCTTTAAGAAGGAAGTCGAAAAGCGGAAAAAATTATGACATACATGACGCTACGATTTAAAAGGATGTGCTGATCATCATAAACTATGTTCTGCTAGTTGTGTATCATGATTTTTCCCCTAAGTAGGTACATCCTCACATGTGTACCTAGACACGGCGCGATAGTTGTTGTTTCGTGCACTTTTCTAAGTTACAAGTGGTCATAAGCTGAAAATCATGATGTTTTTTGTTATATTATTACCATCATCATATTCCCTTGGGGTTTCAAACAAGCATACACTATATATTTATACAAAGTATGATCACTCAACTCATATCACACTGATCCTGATTCACATATACAATATGGGCCGGGCAAAAGATTGTATATTTTTGTGGGATGAAACAGTGTGAAAGACGCATGAATAAAATATACCATGTGGATTAGAGGATAGATGTATATGGAGAAGAAAGAAGAAGCGTGTGAATTTCGAAGCAGCAAAAATTACTCTCCTCCAACTCTTTTCCTAGTTTGTAACCAGTGAACTGGTATAAAAATATATGGGATATTAGTTTAATATATGAACCACTGAGAAAATTGAGCTACACTGACGGAGAAGATCATGCCATAATATGCTGCTAACAAACCTGAACTATATGATACTATATTATGCTGTTAAAGTAATAGGGATATAAAGTATGTAGAACATAAAGATCATCCTTTTTGATACAAGATTATGATAATAGTAATAATTCACATTGTGCTAGCTGCGTCGAGAGACTTACCTTTTCGCTTCGTTTCAAAAATCCGCGTACGGAGAAGAATAATATACAATTTTTTGGGTTGGGTGTGCCGGATTCTCTAACTTCATTTCACCTTGATACACTCTCAAGCGAAATGAAATGGGAGAGAAGAGATGGAGGATGGCGGAGGAGCGTGTAAGGCACACAGCGGTATACGAAGTCAGAGAGATATAATAAGTATACAGACGGGTTAGGTTTAGGTTCGGATTTGTTTCATATCACGGCGCAAGGGATTTTCTTTTCAAATTCACGTTATATACGATGAGCGAAATATATAAAAGTATCGTAATTACTGCTCACTCAGTCAGTGAAAAGAGAGTAACAATTCGTAACCTAGATTTTATAGAGACTGACTTGTAATAACGTTTTGTAATTAATACCGGCCAAAAAATGATTTAATAAATGAAGTCAGCCGTCAAATGCAATTATCAACGTCCGTCATACCGCGTTTCTGTTTCATATGCTCGCCATCATCAGTCATACGAGCCGTCGGCAAGTGGTAGGCAATATGATTATTTGAAAGTACTGAACCTAATGCACATTATGATTGCATAATTATGAGCTCTTTTCGCAGCATTAATTTTCTAATCAAACCTTTCATTTCCCCTTTTGAATCGATGTCGTCCTGTACTTAGACATAAAAGCTAATGTACACACGTAACGTCGATATAAGCATGCCTATGCAGAAATACGTTTATGACTTGTGTCACTTTCATATATCTTTTCTCCTAGTTTTGTTTAAATAGTGTGAAAACTAGGTATACTTGAAATCCTGTCATCGTACGTACATCGGAAGCGAGTTATGAGACATTAAATCCAATTTTTATAGCTTTCATTCATTCCTTCGTGATTCTTGACAATGTAATTTTATTTTTCTGTCAAACACGACTGACGTGTATCTTACATAAATGACTGAAGTAGGCCAAAACTTTTCTTTTGGAATTTGTATTAAAATGTGTATTAGCATGGTTGATGCATGCCATTTAAATTCCCACATTCAGGAAGTTTCCCATCTTTCGGAAAAAGTGGATACGGAAAAATGGAAGCATCTCAATATTTTTTTTGCAAAAAATGTGTCCATCTTCGTGCATATTACGATTGCACGCAAATCATGTATTGACTTTGCAAATAATAAGGAAGTGGCGAATGGAAAAATGTAACCGTGTGCAGGAAAGGAACCCATTGTAAATTATGTATATAAATACTTTCAGTATTGTCTTCCCTTTTTTTCTCCTGATGAGAGAGCAGATGGCGAAGTGTATAGGATGTATGTGTGTACTAATACAATGTGCCACTTGATTATGTATTCCATCCGGATCTTTAGAGTTTATTTATGCGGGTTGAGTTGTTTGCAGACGTATTTTTCTTGCCTACTTTAGAGGCGAAGGGATGCATGTGTAAGCATACATAATGCATATTTATAATGGTCTTTTTATAGGGGTAAAATAATGGGGATGATAAATACATGATGATATATGTGTGAATGATACTGATACTTGAAAATAAAGTTCAAAGCTGTGTACTACAAATACTACGCAGATAAGCATAAAGTCAAGCATTTTGTTCCGGTTATTTAAGCTCAAAGGTTGTGCCTAGTCACGACAAATAAAATCCACAATGGATATAAGAGAGGAGACAGAGAGGAGGAAGACACTATTGTGTTTTTTTGTTTTGGAATTTGGAATGCGTTATAAATGTGTTATTGAAAGGATGGAAAAGCTGTAATAATGTAACACATCTCCTCCTTTTAAGAGATAGAGAATAAAAGGCTTTTTAGTGTGATGACGTTAGCAAAAGACGCTTTTAAGCATAAACTTGAAATGTCTCTGTGCTTCTCTTCCCAATATTCTCTTTTGTTTAATTTTTCATGTTATTCTCTCCTGGAATGACTTTGAATTTGATTGTTCTTCCAGAGAGTAACAACGAGAGCAAGATATATATATATACGACGGACACAACAAGGAAAGCTATTCTGAAGGAAGAATAAAGAAGAAACGGGAATTTTTATAAATTCTGGTTCACGTTCAATGCTGTACCACTCGAAACTAACGCAGCTGGGACGCGACAAACAACACAAAACTCGCAAGGTAAAAAACCAAGAATTTCGATGAGCTTCGTTTTTGTCATTTCACGCTTCTTGACTTGATTTCAATGCACCTATTTTTAATCCATTTTTCTCGATAAAAAAATGGCTCGAACAAAAACAAGCTAGATGCCATGTGCACTCCTCTGATACGGATACGAAATCCAGTTACGTAACAAAATGGAACACAGTTATTTTTTGCACGGTTAATGGATGATGTGATATGATAATGATACACGGAGGAAAGAGTCGAAACTTTTGCTAATTGTGTTGCACACCATTGTTTCTTATCACGTCACATGCAGTCTTTACGGATTTGAAAAGAGTTTAACAAACAAACAAAATATTCAAGCTTTTCCATGTACCTGTGTTAAGCAAAAAGCATTTTCTGCATAACAGAGGAATTCATGATGAATCATAAATACATACATAATTAGAACCGTTCTTTTTTACCTTCGTCTTTGTTTGTCTGAATCTGAAATCCATGAAGATGAGGAAACAACAAGGGATATGGCATGATGAGTGTAACGTGAAAATAACAGAATGCATAATTTATATCGGCAATCTAACCAAACTGTTTACACTTTGGTCGATGATTGATTCCTCTAACTTTAACCTGCTTAACTTATATTTTTTCATGAAATGGTGATGTGATGATGATTAATGATTCGGTTCATAAACAAGTCGTAATGCTAATATATAAACGCGTGTGGGGTTATTCCGTTTGATGAAGCCAAGTATCAAGTATATGCTTATACAATATTCTAATGCCACACATGTATAAAGTATAAGGCTTGTTTAAAAAATGCCCGTTAGCTCGTCCCTGATTTATTGACGTCGTCCTCACAGAATAAATACACTTAAGTTAGAATGGATTTCAAAGGAAAATCACAGTCAACAAATTATATTATGCAACATATCTCCCATGGTTTATCGTTGACATTAGAAAGCAAACACTAGTCTTTAAATACATTCGATAATAAAAGGGCGACATAGAATGATTTAACAATGGGACCGTGATGAATATGATGACGAGATGACGACACAAAAGCAACCACGAATTCGACTTATTTTTCCCCACTTACAATAATATTCTTTATGAACTTTTCTCTGGGTACACATTTGCTGAGGTTCACCATGTGCAATCTATGCGCTATTCATATTCATATGAAATTCGCGTTACCAAAAACCTTGCCTTCATTACATGTTTGATCGATGAAATAACCGATATTTTTACATTTACCTATTTGAAACCTAGTTTTTGTTTGCTGCGGAGAGAAACCAAGGAAGAACTTTCGTGTAGGAATGTAGCGTACGGGTTTGTGGTGGCGTCCATTAATTTGTCTTCATGTATTATTGATATGTTTTCTTTGCGGATAATATAAGATTTAAGACATAAGAATATTTGTATTTATCGATCATCTACTATCAACATACATGCACATATGCCAAAACCATTAACGATAAAGCTCATTCAACTTGGAGAAAAAACAATGAATTCCATTCCTAACCATTGCGAGAATTTACGGAGGAACACAGCATGCTACAGTAATTTGGGGTTTCCTGAGGCGAATTTAATAAAAAGGTTTCAAGTAAATATGTGCGTAAGCAAGCAAATCGTAAATTAATTATGATAGCGAATAAAAATGCAGTTTGATACTACATTTTGTGCATTGGTTTACTTTACCAAAGAAGATTTGTCGTTGATTTGCGAGTACAAGTGACAAGCGAAAGAAAAATTGATATTTATGCATGCACATGCAGCTAAAATGATATCAACCACATGGCACAAGTATTACCCTTCGCTTGTTTGCGTAGAATGAAGAATTGCATGAGAACATCATGATTCATTATTAAGGAACAATTCATGAACATCAATTACACTTGGTTCTTGGTTATATCTGTTGCAAAAGTACACGACTCGATTATCTAAATGAACTAATAAATCCAACCGAGTGATAAATACTGGTTCTCATCGTGAGTGCAAATTTTTTATTAAATATTGCTCACCCATTCACAATAATACGAGCAAATCACTCTTTTCCTTGTTACGATGATTTTCTTTGCAGAAGACAGTTTTAACTCATTTTGCATGATTTTATGGCAGGTTACTTCACTTCACTGTTAGAAGAGGGTGCACCTCCACAAATCTTATTTACTGAAGTTATTTAGATGGACTTATCGTGAGCATTATTAGCAGACAATATGCATGATTATATATGATCGTGATGTGTGATTTATATGCATTGTTCCTCCACGATTTATTTTGTAATATGGAAAAAAACCTGCCATGTGTGTACAGCTCATTAAGATGAGGATGTATATTGTATAAAGATTTTGAATTAATTACATAGTATAGTTTTCAAATACGCACGATGATTTTGATATCACGCGTATATATCTTTCCTCATGATATTCAACAAGAAATACGCACATTTTCAACTGTTATGATTTATTATTGTTAGGTGCAAAGGGTGAAGTATACGACCTGTTCGTTCCCTGATTTTCTGCACAGAGAGCCTGCTCTGCTCTAATTAACATTATCTACATCCACGTTGTAGACGAGTTCAAGTAAAGTTAACAGGCTGAGAGCAAATACATAATATCAAACTTGTATTTTATTGTACTTTTGCCATAACCAATGCAATTGAGCCAAATGATGTAACATAAAATCTCTGATACATCTGGCGAGCATAATAACTATTTTTTGTGATGCAGCACAAATGGATAATATAATCAGTAAATGAGCATTATTATTGCAAATAAATATTACATTTGGTGCATTCGAGGCGTGAGTAATGTGCACATATCAATATCAGGATGAAGGAGGGGGAGCGAATAAAAAGCTCTCTTTTTTATGTCAACGTATATAGCTTTGTAGAAAAGTTGTCCCGAGAAAATGAAAGGTAGACTTATGAAAATGTATAAAGGGTATACGTATATGCAATATAGAATGGTTAAAGCATAAAGCAAAGCTGGTTTTAACCGTATTTTTTAATCCTTATTGCATTGCAGTAGTAGTAGTGCATCTTTTTTATTTCAGTGGGAATGTTTTTTTCTTCTTCAAAGTTTGAGCACCTGCCTTACCTTACCTTGAGGGAAAAGGAGGCGAGTTTATATACATGCACTCGTAAAAAGCGAAGCAAAAGAAGAGTGCAATAAATTTCTAGCTTTGATTAAGTAACGGGACTCTAATACAAGAAATTAAAACACGCTCAAAACAAGAAGTGAATACGGCACCGTGGGTGTTTTCCATCCCAAAACAACCAAAGACAAGGTAGCGTGCGCAGAATTCCCCCTTGGATGCACAACAACTCCACATTTTTAAAGGGAAAATCTCAAACTTGATTTTTCACAAAGTAAAAAAAGGAAGCATTTCAGTTTCAAAAAGATCAATTAGATTTCATGTTGTAAGCATTCAAGTGTAGATTTTTTTCCTCTGAGTGAGTGAGATTAATTTTCTTGGTGGAATGACGAGGTGTTTCTCTCCTACAGCGAAGAAACAATATGACTTGTTTCGGTTTCAAGTGAGGAGAGAGACGACTTGAAATGAAAATTTTTTATGAAGCGTTTTTTGTGTGCAGCCACCTTGTCTGTATAGGTCACTCTCCTGATGAATTGGATTAACCTGAAAAATTGGTTATTTTACCGTGAAATGGATCCTTCAACAAGTTGCGTACATGAGTTACTGTGAGAAAAGTAATTTTTTGCACGATGGCACATTAACGAACAAAAACCAAGCAATTGCACCCAAAGGTGTATGCGCTTCAAAAAAAATGCTTGAGTACTTGAAAAAACACAAGCTTTATAATATCTCTAAGAGAATGAGTCAAAGGGATGGCCCTAAAAACCGCTACAAGCTTAAAGCGCTTATTCATCCAATCAATAAAGCAGCGACGGAACGAAAAGAAAGTGTCTTCTCAACAACCCATCAATATGAATTCATCATTTGTGTTGTCTCATGTTGATGGCATTTCAAAAATCACAAACCAAGAAATTGATTTTTCATGAATTTACGTTTTAATTTGCAAGTTAAACTGTGCGCCTATATATTGCTTCTGTTGTGGTGACATCATTTAGCAGTTTAGCACAGACAAAAACACGCAATGCCAAAAGAGTTTGCATTTGGGGTTTTGCTAAACGAAGAAAGCGTGGTCTAGTGACTAAACAGAACTGTAGTTTGCATATGCCACATGCCACCACACGAGGTTAGATTGAATGACAGAAGTAAAGAGGTATCTAAATGAGTTGTTTTTATAACTAGAGAAGAATGACAGATATTGCATTTCTATATCTAGTCTTCCACGTCACGACTTTAATGGTGATGGTCTGATGGTGATTCGCTCAGTCAGAAAGTAAATCAATATCAATACGAGCTTATACTATTCACGGTACTCCCAATCCCACTTTCTTTCTTGATTGGAAATACACTTCCTTGTGAATGTGATGCGTACGAATCTATACATAAATTACACTTTAAATCATACTTATGCAAAAGCATATGTACCTATTATTCATGTACATCCTGATACCATTGCAATTGTTATCGAAGATTTTTAGATAAAATCCATTAATCCAAGAAGCGATATTTTCTTTTGCACTGACATAAATCTAAAAGTTGGTCTTTTAGAAAGTATACAAAGCTTTTTTAGTGTGAGGAGATGATCCGGTATTGTTGCACTTTTTGTTCACGTATTTTTCTCCTTTGTCACAATCTGACAAATCGCATGACTTTCATCCTCTCACGCAATATAAGCTCAAAGTTTTTTTTAGCTTGTTAGGAGGTCGCCGCAGAGGTTAATGCATGCAGTGCTAACGATGAAAGTTGTACGCATATACTTGGATGTCGATGGAGATGACCCGGTTCATGCTTCAACCATCAAAAAATAGTGACTATTTATAGACTTCAGTATGAACATCGTGAACAATGCGAACGACTTCAACCGCACCAATAAAGTCAACTCGTCTCCTCGTACCGTTTATCAATGCAATTTTCACGAAGTCCTTTCAACAAATGAACAAAAAGGTCTCTTGGATCATCATCATCGATCGTGTCGACTACGTTATACATCTAATTTTTTGTGTCATGTACTTAACGAACATGTTAGGGGATGAGATTTGGAAGGCATGTGTGTAGCAACAAACGATTCTAATTGTGATATTACCAGGATTGTTCGTGTATTTAAAAAAAGTCAGGGTTTTTGTTATCGTTTTGAAAAGATCGGGCTAATAAAGGATTGCTTCATTGAATTGGATATTTGGGAAAAATCATAAGTCACGAAATGATGTTAATATTGTACTCAAATTATTTAGTCTACAAACGTGATGATGCAAGTGCTAAAAAATAAGTCATGCAACAACTTTTTGCACATTGCAATTCTTTTAAAACGGGGATTCGAAAAGTCGAGAGTGGATCAGCGGAAAGGAAAATTTTTTGCTGGTGACGAACCATATAGCCGAAAATTTACTATGCCTCGTGGTTATCACATGCTGTGCGTTATGGTAAACTATAAATAATTTGGGGAAATGTCTATCAATATAGCTGCACGAGACGGTGTTAAGTCGTTAACTAATAGGAATTCTATTTTAGTGCTCTAGTTCTATATAAAGAGCTTCTAATTATAGAGGAACGTAGATTATGCATAATAGTTAATCAGTTTTGGATAGTTGATGTTGTTTCGATAATTATGATTAACGACAAATCTTTTAGGTCGGCCAATTCATAATTTATTCGGATTTTAGTACCGTTAATAGCGAATTAACAATGAGAACTTGCGGTCGTCGCCCAACATGTAACTGCCTCACTACAACCGCAAACAGTCTAGTCTCGTTTTCCTTTATCCCACTTTTGAATTGCTATTGTAAAGTGTTTTGGGTGTCACCGTATTTTACTTATTCACTTCCATAACGCACTCCTCCTACACTACCTATATGCCTCTCTGAGTTCCTGTTAAAACTTTTGCTTTCAAAATGTTTTACAAAGTTGTCATAAATTTCATACGTTTTTATATATAACGTGAATATCACGTCGGGAATGTTTGTATTATATTTCATGCATATAAATACGTCAAATAATAAAAATATATATTTTCCTCAACTTGCATGACAGCGTCAGTCTTCTTTTTTAACAAGTCAGTGCAATATTCGTGAGTTGCTGCAAAAAAGCTCAGCAGATAGAATTGTTCAACTCCCCCATTTCTTTTTAGGTGTTGCTACATTGCGAAATAAAGCACACACCTGATAATAGAGAGGCGCTAATACACCTCTTCTCCACCTGAAATAGTAGGAGAACGATTTGTCTTGCATCGTTTCCTATCAGTTGTCAGTTACTCAGGGAAAGAGAGGAGGAATCTGGTTGTTTGCAGGATTGTTGGTACACACCAGATGCGTGTTTTCTTGTCATTATTATCAAATATACGAATAGTTTACATTATGTTTAGCATACTGCCATTTAAACTTATACAAGAAATTCATGTCTTTTTATGGCGCTTCCTATCGTTTGCATATATTTTACTGTCTCGTCCTCTCCTGCTCATCGTTAGTTCACGTCGTATGGAAAGATGGGACAAAAGGGCAACAACTGCTAAAAAAAGACGAAGGGAAAGTATTGATGTTCTGTTCCACGTGGAATGGTATATTTTTTATGAAAGTTTTGGGTTCACGTCTCCTCACGTGTGTGAACAGTAATGCCAGCCACAGCTAAAAGGTTGTGTTTTTAAATGCTATGTACGGCGAGGAGAACCACGGGAGTAGCACAAACTATTTCAAAACAGGAAATTCGTTTTGCTTCAGAAATGGTTCTGCATTATACTATTTAACAAAACCAAATTGTTAAAAATGGCCGGATGTTCCAACCAAGTAGTTGTAGTAAACATCTAAAGTGCCATCGTAAAGATGTTAGGCACATATATAAACTTCAATAAAGTATAAAGTATTAATATATATTTCCAGTGTACAATTAACAGACGAAGCGTCTTCTTCTGAAATAAGCTCTCTTTGAATGGCGTCAACAATCCTTTGAAGCGAGCAAATTAGCGCTCCAGGCTGCCTAGTTGAAAATGAACTTTTCTTTTTGTTGAGTCATGAATAATTTTTATCTATATTTGGACGAAGTCATCGTCCTGCTCAAGTAAAGCAATGCACATATAAAGTACATAAACGTACTCTCTTCATTTTGTGTACAGGATGAGATCTCTCCTTCTCGCCTTTTGCTTGATTTGTTCCAGTCCAGTTACGGTTGGCATTGGCAGAAGAGAGCAACCAGTAGTCAGCAAAGTTGTAGTGCAGGTGTGAGTATATATATTTTTTATGCTTGTACATCGTCGGCAGAAAGGTTATTGCATTTTACTGGCAAGGTCTTTTCTCCACCGGTTGTACAGTTGAATGGACTTGTAAAAATCCACTTTCTTCAGGAAAGCCAATAATAATAAAGGAAGCTACATTTTTGCTCAAAAACATAATATACATTCCTATTTTCCTATCCACGTGATTAACCATATGAGGTAATGTACAAAGTATGGCAAAAGTAAGCACATTAGCATGGAGAACAAAAAGAGATAGTATAAAAATCACGAGAAAAGTGATCATTTGCTGAAAGGTGGTTATCATATTATTGTTTTTAAAGTACGATTCATATACTAACGCTAAGAGACTTTTTAATGATTTTAGGGTAAATGGTGAATGGTGATGAGAAACCTTTTCTGCGGTTGTTGTATTCGTCTTTTTCCCTGTTATACGAAAATTCTGGTATTGCACCGCAAAAATTATATTCTCCCATTTTTACCTGAAGCTGATGATGATACCTCTTGCTTCCATGTGAAAACGGGGAAAATACCCCGCAAAGAATAGGAAGAGAGAAAGAAAAAATATTTTTTCCTGTCTGCGCTGGGAACACTGGGAGTAGTTCTCACGGCATGACAAACCGGAACATAACGCTCATATACTATACTTCTCTCTACCTTGCCTTGATTCCTTAAACATATTATGAAATATAAATGCATTTTCACATTAGCTAATGCCAGCAGACCACCGGAACCATAATTTTTTTCCGTAGAGAAAAAAAAATTGAGACTGATGTGTTTGTTGCTGCGAGTTGTTATCAGCTTGGCTGCATATCAAAAATAACATTGCAAACTTGAGTTTATGGAGTTGAAGGTTTTTTTGTTTTAAGAAAAGAATCGATCTCGCAAGTACTAAAGTTTTTTATCGGGCATATGTTTAACAACTCCGGAAGACTCCATTCCAACTCCAAGACAGTATCAAAATTCAAAACCGGGTTTGTAATCAAAAATGTATATTTTTTTCGAAAAAGATACGAGAATCTTTATGCTGAGTAGCCTTTTTGGCATGAGCTTATATATTAGCATGCATGTTTAAGGTTATATCATCAAAAATGTACAATAACGGCTTTATTACATTGTTCGATATATTTTTTTCGAAGTAAAAGAGCGAACGTAAGCGGAAGGATGATTTCCGTTGGACGCTCCTTTCCTCCACTTCCTTCCTTCCTTTTTTATACGCTTTTCTTTGCCATTAGTAAAAAAAGGTTTTGTGGTGGTGGGGGAGATTATGTATAGGATAAAAAATTAGCAGAATTTTTTTCATTTCACTTTTTGCAAAAACAGTTCTCTAGTGAGCCCAAGTAAGCTTTTGAATGGCTACTCAAACCAGATAATATTGCTTATCGTGAGTGACTTGCTCTGGCCTTTTAAGTACAGGAGAATGGCGAACTGAGGAAAATTGAGAATAGTTTGAATACATTTGAGCTCATCTTTATAGCCTGACGTGATCTTTTCCCAAGGAGCACATGGGTAACTTCTTATCTGTTGTGCTGGTAAAGGTAAGGGTGACGCTGATCGCTTTGAGGAATATTTTGATTAGGCTTACAAAGTACCACAAGTTGTGATATGTAGTTATTACAATTGTTTGTCTTCCATTTTTCTCGTATTTTGTGAATACGAAGATACCGGAAGTGCATTCTTCCCTTGTATAACTGAAAGTTATTACTTGCATGATTCACATATTCACTTAAGCATTGATAATAGCAATAAATAAAGGATGAATGAATTATTTCATTGTCCAATGAATTGCACGATAAATGTAGATTTCTTTATTTTTTAAAGTTAAGTAGGCAGGAATGTATATTTACGTGGTGTAAAATCATATAAACGGTCCATTTTTTGCTTCTCTCAAATTTTCATTTATTTAAAGATTTTTCGTGCTTCAAATCAGGCCTACTCGCGTGAGGTTGCATAAATGACGAGAAGAATGGTTTTCCTACATAAAAATTTCCGCTTGAGGAGCACAAATTGTGTTCATAAACAAATTCGAGGCACATCACACATCGACGATGACGAAGTTTACAACTGTTTTTACTTGATTTTTCAATGTATGTACATAATAGGGAAATGCGTGCATGTGCTTCCATAATATAATGCACAAGGCGAAGATGGCATTGTTGTTTCGATCCTCACGCTAAATACACACAACTGTAAATGTCATAAAAACTGTTAGCTAACGAAGTCAGTTTTGTTTCAAGCTTGCACACATTTACTTACCTGTATTAGCTCTATAATAACTACTCTATTAGAGACATGATGGGTTGCGTTGCGGCTCTTGCGGCATTCGTGTTTAATGTAAACGAGCTAACTGCCATGAGCTGAACTGAGCGAGTAAATTTGTAAATCTTCACTTGACATAACTCTAAGAATTATATCCAATACATGCACATAGACCAACATCAGTAGGTACCTACATTCTATATACCCTGAAATAAATAATAACACAACTGTCAACAAATTTTTCGTGAGCAGCTGCACACTTTCTGAAGCAAATTGTTTCCTGATTGAACAAAGCAATAAAATTGCAGACGTGACAATTAGAATTAGAACTCTGAGAACGAAAAAAAAGTCTTATACATGCAATTACAAGATAAATACATGCTTAAACCTTTCATGTAGAAGCAGGTATCTTCATCAAAAAACGTCAGCTTTTAAAGTGTTTTAAAGACTGAAAGTCATTCTGTCTACAACATTAAGATTTTAATCAGAGACATTGAAAATGCAGTTCCGAGTGGCTCCCAGATCGTATAATAATACTGCCTTTATGGCATTGTCAGGTGTAATGGCATAGTTCGTCTTCATAAGAAAAGCTCTGTGTGGCTCTCCCCCGTAGATTCAGGAAGTACAAATTAAGTAGCGTGTCACATCATCATTTATGTCTTGGTACCTAAATCCTAAGAAAAAGGCGGAGTAAAAGTAACAACATAGCGCGACTCCATAGTCATTGTCATTTTATATCAATATCGACAATTTTGTTTTGTCTCTGGCAGAATTGCTAACATCATAACAAGACGTTGCGTTGCGTATAGCACATATATCCATGTAGAGAAAGATGACGTGTGTACAACCATTTTTATGATTCCTTATCGAATTTAATTACTTTCCTATTCATCATGTGTCAATGTCAATGTTACAAACGTCAATGCTCAATGTTACGCACAAAATTGCACAATAAGTGTAGCCCAACAGGAAAAAGTTTTCTATCATGCATAATACTCTGAGATTTGTTGTTCATTCTCCCGACATAAGCAAAACGCTTTTTTGCAAGCTTAACACATTCAGGAATTGCAATTTGTTCAAGATGCATTTCCGAGTTCATGATTAAACAAGCGAACATGCACATCCATCAAGAGAATGACGTGAATGCTTTTTTTGTTACCGTCTCATTTAAACGGGGCTTTTGATTGATTCTTATTGTTCAGCGATCAGAATAGTTATGATAGGTTTGCCAACTACTAAAACGACACAAAAGGTGTTTTTATGGGTGGATCATGCGGTGTGCTATCATGTTCCACTTTGATTGTGTGGATTAACTTTGGTATGTAAGCAAGGATGTAATACATATGATGAATTGTTTGCACATATTTTGAACGCATACTCTCAGTTGATTAAAATTGGCTCAAGAGGTTACTGAGAAATCGAGAGCAGAGACGAATTTGACATCTTCGTTAAATGCGGAGGCGTCAAAGTAAGAGTGAACAAGATTGACTTTTAAACTTTGGAATCGATTTTTGTATTCGTTCGTTAATTGTTTATGGACAAGAACGAAAATTTTAAGTGACAACGGTCTCATGATCTTCTCTACCTTTGTCGCTTACAAAAGTTGAAAAAGATCTTGAGACCATTTAAAAGGAAAAATAAGAACAACAAAGTTGAGCACGGGCTTGACTTGACCCTACAGTGTCATTAAGGATAGGAAGTGGCAGTGAGTTTATGCTAGAGGCAATTTGGATTGGATGACGACCTTAATGATGATGACGAAATGTCGGAGTCAAAGAGCAAAACCGACTGTGGTAGAGAACGATTAAGAAAGAGTGTAGGGCAAAGTAGTTTTGAAGTTTCGTTAACACGGAAGTGTCAAATAGTGAGTCAGTCTTTAAGAAAAAGGCATGAAACGTTACAGGCTGCAGTGGGATGACGAATTACACACAGGTTATAATATAATATTCATGTTTACGCAGGAAAGGGTCTCATTTTCTTTCGTTACTTGCCTTTGCACGTTTCACTGAAATTATGACGCGTTTCCTTTTGCTCCCAAATTACAATGCAATATAATGCGTTTGATCCTTTAGAGAGGATTAAGGTAACGGTAAGCATACGAACTTGCTTGGACCAGTCGCATGTATTGCATGCATATATTTTTCGTATGCATGTGCAAAGATTTTTTCGCATCAGTGAAAGTGTATCAAGGAAGATCCGCTTTCATGTTCGACTTTTGAAAGTGTGTGTGGGTTTACTAATTCATTTCCTCCAAAAACACTTTGAGGATCTGATGCAGAGGATTCATTTAAATAGTTCACGTCAAAGCGTTCTATAGAAAGCAATCAGCGTCTTGATATTGTATTACCGAAGTGTTCCACTAAAACTCAAGTACTTTTCATTAACCAAGGCGTATATCACATATATGAATGTATGTCATTCATAACATATTTTAATAGGTACTTTGGTATGTTAGCCTACATCGGATAACTCTATAAACTGGAACAGTGACATACTTTTCAAACTCAGAAATATACGTACGTAGTGATATTCTCTAGCGATACAGAAACAATTAAAATGTGGTGAAGATTTGCCTATTTTCATACAAGTTTTCGATGGAGGACTGTAGGCTTGTTCACTCTGTTCTCTTCTTAATGACTATGTCGCATTGAACAATTAAGGACAGCAACGTCAGCAACAAGAAGAAAACGTCCCATTTAGTACGCCTATATTTGTCCTTGGTCTTGCTCCACTACAACTTCCATTTATCTTCTTTAGCTTTTCCTTTGTCTTGTCATAATTTCATCTTCCCTAATTTTCCTTTTTGTGTGACATTTCCTACACTAGAAGACGCAGTAGGAATATGGAAACTTTTCATTCATTCCAGTTCACGTGTTTTAGACACGGAACATGGAACTGGAATAATCGTATATATCTGAACTACAGCGAGCAACGTGAAAGAAGGAGGAAACGCAGTATTTAGTTCGTATCTGCATTCTGCTGCTAGATAAATGTAGACAAGAAGTGTAATTAATTGTTTTTAGAGACGTTGATGCATTGAATGTGTACGTTTCATGACTGTTCCTCCCTTGTTTTGAGTTTATGAGGGCCCAGCCCACTTCACAGCTCTCAATATCCGAGTGGTTTGGATTATGTAGCCTTCAAAAATACAAACTACCCGAAACCATACGTAATATGGCACTCACATGAAAATGTTGAGCATAGAGGACAGGGAAAAGCTGGAGAAAAGAAGAGTCCATGAAAAAGCATGTGGAAAATCAAATCGTTGAGTACCATTCCAAAGTAATAACGGGAATTACCGGTCGTGTTGTGTAATGTGTTCAGTTAAAGAGAAATGGTGTATATGGATGCCTATGCATATCTCGTGCGAGTTCCTTATAGGCACAGCATATGCTTTCTCCACAAGTGAACGTTTCCGTGTTCCTTTAGCTCCCAACCAGCCGCCAATCTCCGGAGAGCAGAGCAAAACACAAATCCTATAAATTGCATATACTGCAGACAGCTTTTAAGCCAGAATTTTCATGTTTTTTCAACAACATAAAATCTACATTTACCTCAACGAAGTGAGTGAATGACGTTGGAAAATACAATCATCCAATTTCAAAATATGTTTTTTTGCCTAGTCTCTACCTTTTCCTCATGATATAATACACTACGTTACTTACTTATAAATTGTACTTTGGGAGTTTTTTTCTTCCTCTTCCACATGAAATGGAAAATCGATAATTTTATTATATCTGACGGTGGTAGCGCGACTAAAAAAACTCAACTATCAAACACGATACATGCAATTGTAGCCTTGTATTTAGCCAGCATGTTAAGGAATGGAATATAAAGTGTTTCATCCGGTGGTTTGGTTTGGTTTGGCACATAAAGCTGCGTGCATGCGAGTAAGTAAGAGAAAATGCCGTTTTTGTGTGAGTTGAGTGAGAGAGAGGAGCGAACCAACCGTTTGTGTTCCCGTTAAAAGGCGACTTGGGGTTTGCCTTTAGTTTATAGACTCCTTTCTCATGGACGTTGGTGAATGGATGTCCTGGAAAAAAATACAAAGTGGCTCCTACGCTTTCTCCAGACATAAAACTGATTATGCTGAATGTGTAAGGATTTTACCACCATTTATTTGCTGGGTTCAACTCACTGGGAAATTTAGTGTGGTGGACTAAATTTACTGGGTTTTCACATTTGTAGCTGCTGAGTGAGTGAGTGAGCGAGTGAGCGAAGGCAAGCCGCTGTTCTGTTTAGAATACAGCAAGAGAAGCTTAGAAAAAGGGAACGTGTCAGAAGAGAAAGAAAGTACCAAGGAGAGAGAGAGGGAAAGTAAATGTTGAGATAGTTTGGGTCGACTCTCTATGCTATTTCACTCCCACAAGGCATTACCTGAAGTAATAAGCAGAAAAGAGGTTGGAGGGCATACACACAGTAGCAAACAAAGTACTAAAGTAAGATTAAGACAACTTTTCCCTGGTTTCAAGAAATTCCTTTGGAGCCTCACACGTGGCTTGGAAAACAATATAACACCGAGTTTACTTTAGTCTTAGTACTACAAGGGCTATATCTGTGATGATTCAAAAGAGTATGACAGATTCAACTTGGAAGTTTTTTGCGTATAATAAAATAGCCAAAGGGTTTTATAAGCTTGGCTTATATGAACATTCATGTGATCCTTTGGGCAATCATATAAATGTAGTGACATGGTGTTTATGAGTGTGCGTGACTCTTGACGATTTTCAAAGGTCTCTCGTCTCTCACTTGCTGGGTCACAATTACGAGGAGGAGAAGGAGTTTTATGTCCTTTTTTGCTACTTCCAATTGTATTAGTAACGTTTTTGTAAACATGGTGCCATGCTTGATGGCAATAATGTAGGCAAGGTCTGTCTGTCCACAAAGGTAATCTACCTGAAATACCGTATATTATAGATTTTCATTCGCACAAAGAGAATTTGATGGAATGCCAGAGAGTACATATTACCTACCTCCCTTCCAGGTATGTACAAGTCTTGTACAATTTGCGTAAGATTTTGAAAGGCCAGAGTGTGATAGCAAGACAAACACGCAGACTTTTTTGTGGATATGCTATAACTGAAATACGTGGTATTTAAGTACACAATCCCAATCTTGGCTTGCATTAATTCCTCCCATTTAATGCTCGGCTTGTAGTAACAATTTGAGCGGTCATGCAATCCTCCTAATCAAACTTGAGTTTTTACAGAGACTGCAAGGGCTTACTGTAAGGTACAAACTACGATTAGGATTACGTTAAAAAATTTCTTCGTGTGCATACTCATTACATTATTATATGACCATTATATGATGGTGATGCATGTTGATGACGAATGAAGATGGAAAACAAAAAGCGAACAAGGTATATGACGAAAGAATTCAGCTAGTGGAGGAGCTGGAGTTTCTTTCAGAGCTTTTTTTATACTAGCATCAATACACAAAGTGCTCGAAAACCGTCAAGGACTTCGCTTCCCTCTTGGGTAGGTAAATCGTTTGAGGACGAGTGTAGAGCTGACTTTGCAAAAAAGTAGTTTGAACGAGTGAACTGTTTAAACAGTCACGCAAGGTATGTCTCCTCACCACACAATGTGGAGAGTTAAATGGAACGATAGCCAATGAAAGGGTTTAGCTGAGATTTTTCGTTAGGCTGGAACGAACAGTCATAGGATTGTAAAAAATACTTGAGGATATCTTGTGATCTTAAGAACTTTTGTGATGAAGGAGTGCTGTTAAAGGAAAACCAAAATGGAAATTGTCAACAATGATTTTTGCAAAAATTTAGCTTGCAAAGGACTATATAAATATTCAGAGAATTCACTTCTCTTAATCCGAGCTACAATACGAAGTACAAAGTCATTTGTCATACTCGTCTGATATATCCAGTAGCTATAGGACGGAGCCTGAGGGAAAACGCAATCACAAAAAAACATTCTAAAGACACGACTTGAAAAGATATTCAAGCATGTTTTGTCGCCATTCCGCCTCAAGTGAAAGCTATATCCTATACCCATGAGCATGTGTGAATGAACGCATAAACAGATCACTGGGCACTGTAGAGCGTGATTACGACCAACATTTACACGAGGAATGACTGTTTGACAAACACCAGACGTTGAAAATGAGGTTGTCTCAAAAGTGCTGCACTAAATGGGGCCTGCAATGGAGGTGGAGGTACGGAAACTATTTCCATTAGAAAAGAATAGAAATGAGGATCATTTCCGCGAGCATTTCTGAAAACATTAAATTCACAAGAATATCGAGGACATTATTATAGTTTTTTGAAGGGCCATCGTTGAGTCCTGGTGCTGGTTATATGGAAAATTCGAGAACGCATTTGTGTGGAAATATTCGATATACAGGTTTTACGATAGCACTACAGCACAGTGGAAGGTTTGCAAATGGAAAATATCGGATGACACAAAGTGCTTAAGTGTATTTGGTCATTGTCACGTTATACCTAGCCATTATTCAAGATTAGTTCTGCCTGAAGTCCTTGCACAACCAAATATATGACTACTTTTTTTTACCTATATTCCTCCTCTGCAAATGCATTGTCCATTAACACCGCATTTCATTGCATTCCATTAGTTGCAGTCTTTTGCGCAGTTGTCTTCACAATTCGACCATTTCCCTATGTTGTCCTCCTTTGTCGCATTGTATACTTTCACACACAAAAAAAGCTCTCCAACAACGGAACTTTCTGGTTTGCTTGGTTTTTTGAAACTCATCTTTGCTAAATGTGCTCACTGTCCTGCGGTTGATCCTGCATGTATACATAGGCATTATTATTGTTTGCGACGGTGACGATTATGCAATAACGGTTCTTGTTTTGAAAACATCAAAATGTCATCTCATCTTTTTCACATAATATTTTAGCATATATAACCTGTCACTGTCACCTCAGATGTATTAATGTCATGCGTTATGAGTTAGGTTTCTTCGACGAGCTCTTAAATGAAAATATGATTGCAAAGCAAAAAATAATATGCTTCCTGTATTAAATGCGGAGGCGGGTGTGGGCTAAAACTAAAAGCATGAAATTATGACTGAATTAATATGTTTATTTATTTGCTGAGGAAATTATGCTCGTGTGCATTTTATGAGTCAGATATATTGCAGAGAAGCTTATTTGAATAAGGAAAGTAGATTTAGAGTTTGCAAAATAAAGTGCATATTACTTATTATAATGCATACATCTTAAAGATTTGTGGAACTAGATGTTACGCGGAAATTCATTTCCTTACTTATAATTCTAATTTATTTTCTTCTTTCTGTTTCAGAACTCCTCAAGAGATGTGAATTAGCGACCCCGTTCTACCATATCCTCACTTAATTCACCGGATATATCCAAATCACACGTTTTCAAGGGGAGACGATTCTTCAAAAGTGAAACTTGACGGAAGACGAAAACTAAAACATGAAATCATATTTCGAAGAAACCCGAGAGAATTATTAAAAGTGTTTTCTTCGATTGGTTCTCTAATTACAATTTTTGTCATCAACACATTTTAAATTTTCTATTCACTGCAAAGATTTCTGTCATCATATATGCATATATATGCATCACTCAACAACATCCTCTTGGAAGGCAAGATTTTTTCGCAAAAAGATCTGCCAAGAAGGCGAAGACCAGGGCGCTCGTAGAACGTTGAGTTCGAACAGAGAAGGATTAAAATGGGAGATCTCATGATGGCGTCGTCTTCTTCTCATACTCTGACACCTACAGCATCCACAGGGGGTGGAGGTGGTTGTGTCGATGCACAGAGTGTGACAGTGGCATTAACATCATCTTCTTCATCATCATCCCCACAACACAAGAAACAACAGTGCTCATCTTCTTCGCTATTATCTTCAACTCCGTCGTCGTCACCTGCAGCAGGAGCAGCAGGAGGGGGAGGAAACCCAACTCCGTCAAGAGGAAGAACGATAATAATTCCACATCCGCAGAATTGTAACAATGGCCAGCAAATGAGTTACATTGGGGATGACAGTAGCAGTCATAATAATAATACTGCCCATCATCAAAATCATAATGGAAGTTCATCTGCATTGCAGCAACACAATCGGAATCACAGTCATCCTCTTCTATTTTCAAGTTGCAACGGTGGTGATGGTGGCGTCAGAGTTGCCAACAATAATCATGTCGAATCATCATCATCGTCTGCACCAATGGTACCAGAAATGGCAATGACCAATAATGGTGGAGCGAACAGTGCAACTGGTATTATTTGTACAAATACAGCAGCAGCCCTTCCGTCTTCCTTAGCTACCACAATGAACATCCTGAACCTCGACTTTGTCAACGGCAACTCTTCCTATTGTCATAATATCAACAATGGTCCAACCACCACTAGCCCATTGTCACCATGTTGGCCGCAGCAGCATCAGTCGAAACTCGAGCACCACCACCAAACGCCTACGAGTGCTAGTGGTGGTGGTAACTGTAACGGTTGTGGAGACCTCCATTCTGTTAGTGCATGTTCCACAGGAGATTCTTCGCCTAGTAATAATAACATAAGTAATACTACAAGTGCAAAAATTCCTGGAGAGATTCCAGACTCTGTGATGAAATACTTGCTGACAAAGACAGATTCAGTTGAGTCAGCTAGGTCGGCGCATTCCTCTTCCGGAAGCACACCTTCATCATCAGCAGCAATATCCCACGCGTCACCATCTTCATCATCATCATCCTTCGAACATAATAAAAGACTTCAAGAGATCCTTGTGGACTTGGACACATTACAGTCAACGAGTGAGATTGCAAAAGTGCTCGAAAACTTCAACGCTATTTTAGAGAAGATAGAGCAGGACGATGACAAAGAAGCCCTGGAAGGCTTAGAAGCCTTAACGACGCCTTTGAGCCCGTCAGTCCTTCAATGCCCGACTGCAACAGTTAGTTCCACGAGTCGGATAAAGAACTCGGTGGAAACTTTGGCCGACTTGTTGTTGAGTGGTTGTGGGGACGAGGAGGATGACGAAGATTTGCTAATTATTGTGGACGAGAATGACAGCGAGTCGTTGCAAGCTGGTGCACCACCTTCGTTACATATCATACCCGGTTTACATTACGAAAGAGGTGTTCTAATTGAAGATGGGCATAATGAGATTACTACAAATCCAGAGGAGGAGGATGAGGATGACGATGTTTCCTCGCTAGTTGAGATTGATCCTGACTACTTGGCTGACCTTGACCAAGAAGAAGGTTATGAAAGTGATCGACCAATTGTGCGAGCTTCTATGAGAAAACTTAGGCCTGTCAGGTTACTCCCAATGCCTTCAACATCTCATCATCATCATCATCGTACTATTAGTGAATCGTCTAGTAAAGAAAATAATAACGCCTTTTCAACACCTCCCCCGACTCCAGTGACACCCAGAGCGAGCTCTCCAGTCGATCCCAATGTTGGACTTGCAACAACTTTAAATTCCCCCATTGCAAATAAGATTATCGTGACGAGTTTAATGAATAATTTGAATAACTCATCCCCTCATCTAGAGAATAGTGGTAATAGTCAAAGAACTACTTCCGCCGGTGGTAGTGGTAGTAGTAATTATGCCGGAGATGCATTAGGCCAAAGCTCATCATCATCATCATCCTCGACAGTGGCAGTGGCGTCATGTTCATCGTCGGCCCTTAATAATAATTCGTTTGTGCCAACTTTGGAAGTTTTGCATGTTACTAGCAACAGTAGTCAAAGCCGGTCTCACAGTCGAAACCAGTCCAATAGTTCACAAGTCATTCAGTTCCACCAGAATCCGGTGACGGTTACGACAAATCCTGCTGGATTTGTGGAAGTCAGCATTGGAAATGGAAGTAGTGATAGCCAAGCAAGTACCTCAGCTGGATCCGCTATTTCAAGGTAAAATATATATGAATGAATTGAAGTTAATTAGAATTATTGTAGCAGCATAATATTGCGTCACTTTTGATCGTGCCAGCACATATTGTGCAAAATTGCATATAAGTAGTACTTTTCCATGCTCTAGTTTCGTTCTTTATTGCCGTGAACAAAATTAGTTTGAAACCTCCTTACTGAAACCTATGACTGCAAATTATTCATGGTGAAATGCAAATGCAGGTGCAATGTGCAATATATGACCTTGCTTTAACCCAATTCAATTTTACCGAAGAAAAGCTCAGCTCTACAATGAACACATTGTATAAAACAACCAATTAGTTGTACGGAATCAAAGAATTCATATGACAGCACCCAGCAATGGTGCTGAAACGGATAAGATTTTTGCAGCGACATAGTTTTACTGCAACGAAGTTTAAAACTATTACAACGTGTAGGATTCGCATTCAAAGTTCAATATTAGGAAATGCATGTAACTTCAAGTTATCGTGTTATCATCAGTGAGGATCACATTACACAGCGTAGTTTGGTTTGTAGATATCATTAAACAGTCATCGCGTCATTAGTTACCTTACCTAATGTACCTGTTGTGTGAGAACTTGATATTATTCTCTTGCTCTTGCTTGACCAACTTGACAACCTTGACCATTTGTGTTATAAAAATATTTATATGATGATGCCCATTGCTCACACCATGTATTCGTAGATGTGTTGTCGACGTTGTGGTATTCTTCGTCCCTTGCAGTTCATTTAATGAAGACTTGAAAACAATGCGTCATCTTGGGTTTTTAGGCATAATTGTGATCTCTTTACGTAAGAAACAACCTTTCCATTCATACAGTTCATTTTGCAAATATATGTGCCTCCTAAGACTATTGAAAGTGGAAACTAGACTTTATTTTCCATTTCCTTCCAATTTGGAATATGCGTTAATGCGTCATACGCATAAAGTCGAAATGAATGAAAATTCGTGTCATTCAAGTAAAAACAAAAGGCTACTCTGCATACTGATTAATGAGTATATTTGTCTTTTCTGTTGACGTACCAAAAATGAATGAAGATTTGCTTGGGAAAATGTCACCTCTACGCTGCCAAGATTGTTAGACTATACTCATCTTATCTGGCTACACTGCAATAGCAAAAGCTCTTTGTTGGTCTAGCCGTAGGCATGCATCTAACACTAATCTGTATTTCCTATACTATACTGTGGTTGTGTGAGTTCCTCTTTTTACTTTAAGGTAGTTTTTCGCACAGTTGAAGTTACAAGAAGTCGCCACCTTGTAGCTAGTTTACTACCTGATTAAGTTAGGTTAAATTAACCATATCGCACAAAGTAAGTCTCTTCACGTTATGTCAGGTCAAGGTTAGGTTTTGTGAAAATGCAAAAAAATACGTCACTCTGTAAAAATCAAGTCAAAGACAAAGTAAGATGCACACCACGGTGGAAAAAATAACATAACAAGACTTAGACTAGACACATTTTGCACTAATGATGGCGTGCCTCTACCAGTAGCACTACCTTCACTAGATTCAATCTAGTAGATTGTGGTCTAAAACTGGAATAGCTGGTATCATTATGCACGCCAAAGCTGTACTACCTTAAACACTATTCATGAGTTAAATAATACCCAACCCAACCAGCTTTTTCGCTGCACCTGTTTCATATTTTCTTGGAAGAAACTTTTTGTTGCAGGAAAAAATTGTTGTAGCAAATTCGTACTACTTATGGTAATAATAATCCTATAAAAATTGAAGCATAACATGCTTGGATATACGTCTCGGAATAATAAAAGGTCTTCGTCTTCCTAAAATATTCTTCCCTGCCTCCGAGCAACACACTTGTTGCATACAACTTAAGAACATTCAATGAGTTTAAGATAGATCTTTTGAGGTTGAGTCCAAAAAATTTTTAAGCTGATCCAGGTGTGCAAATACTGATCACATACATAGATTGCATATGACATATAATAGGAATCATGCCTCAAGCCATATCATCCACCCATCCTCCTCTCCATAGACGTAATCATGATAATTCACATTCCTCTTCATCAATGGCAAAAAGTAGCATGTATACCTACAACTACTAATTCTCTAGATTTACGCATCTCTCTACCTTGTGTATTCCCCTCAGAACAATTGTTTGGACAGTGGATTTAGAGGCTTATGTGTGCATCAGTAGAAAGATAGCCAAGAAACTGCTTAGAATTAACAAGAGAAAAAGTAAAGAAGTGACAGGAGAAGCAGGACAAACCGCATCGCATATCGAAGTCAAGGCTACTTCGTGAGTGATGATGATGTGATCGTCGTCGACTTACTATATTTGTCTCTTCGTCTTCACGAAAGGTATAGACAGAGACAATGCACCCCATAAGCCAAGTATATAGCGCTCAGGGTTCTTCAGTTTATAGCACTTGAAGTCACACAGTCAGTTTTGTGGACATTTTTCTCTGTGTGTCTCAGTTAGTAACAGGGTGACGCAAGAGAACTCAGGTGGAGACGCGATATATAGGTTTCAATTTTTTACAGTGCAACTCATGCATATTGTGTGTGTGTGTGTCTTATGTCTGAGCAAAAAAGCTGTTAAGTTTCTGTTTGAAAGCGTTTTTAGTTCTCTTTTGTTGAAAGTAAATTGTTCAAATATCCGTAAACACATTTTAGCCATTTTCTACGCTTTTTTATCTTCTCTCTGTGACGGTTGAAAAGTGCAGGTCATCATGATTCATGAATTTGAAGAATTTTCTGTTCTGTGATGGCGCATGAAGTTCGTAAAATTTTCACAATAGTGAATATTGCATATCGGGCACAAACAAAGTTTCTTTGAAGTATAAAAAGTGGCATTGAGGGAGTTATTTTTATATTTTATTGGATTTGGATTGCATACATTCGTTCAAGGTATCACAGCAGCAGACACTCGAGACTCGAGAGTAGAGTGAGAGATTTTATATAGTGAAATCCTAATATATTGAAAGAAATTATAAATTTTCCAGTGAGTAAACGTTTGGAAAGAATGAATGTAAATATTATCTTTCAAATTGAGTATGTGCTTATGTACATGGAAGAAAGAATTGCCGAAATTGTTGAATTAGCAAAGTACCTGGTGGCAGCTAGTTCATAGCGCAAGTTTTTTGCATAAAGGTTTCTTGGAGGTTTTAACTAGGGTAAGCCTTTTACTTCGTGTGTATACGCTTTTAGAACGCTAGCAATGGAATCTTATGTACAACGCGTACCTTATCTTGACAACTTCATCACATTCAATTCATGTATTCATATTCAACTTTGATTTTACAGTAACAATGGAACTGCGTCAGCATGTCAAACAACTCGGGGTAGCTGCAATACATCAACCCCTACATCCACAAATGCTGCTGCTCCCGGGTCAAACGTTAGAAATGCTAACGGTACTTCCAACAATCAGTCCAGCGAGAACAGTGGAACCACTCCCAACACGAACAGTCCTACATCCAACAATACTGCAAGTAGGCCTGCAACGGTGACTTCGACAACGAGTGGAAATAACAACACTGCAAGATCCCGACCTCGAGCTCCACAAGCTCCAACACAGGCACAACAAAGAAGTACACCGGCAGGGCTTCGAGCACCTGCCGGCCGTTGGCCACATCGACTAAGCTCCGTTTTAGCAGTGATAGGATGCACACTGGGACTCAACAACATTTGTCGATTTTCTCTTCTCTCTGTTCAATACGGAGCTAACTTTATTCTCCAGTTCATCTTCTTGTCGATAGTTTTTGGGATTCCCTTGTTAACATTTCATATGTCCATTGGACAGTACTTGTCCAGTGGGATAATTGACATGTGGAAAATATCACCGATATTTCAGGTACATTTTTTTCTTTAAATTAAATTTAAATTTGATAATTGCACGAGAAACATGTTTTAACAAATATGTCGCTTCCGATTTTAGGGGATTGGAGTTGGATTAGTGATCTCTCAAGCCATGATTGGAATCTACACGACAGTTGGAGTATCATGGATATTCATATACTTTCGGGATTCCTTCATTACACGACAGGATCAGTACCGGTGGGGGAAATGTGTTCGAGAGTTCGGAGGTAAGACGAGATAAAGCAAGAAAAGTTTGCTGAATTTTGTATTTTATTTAGATAATTACTATATTCACATTCTATTCTATTTCCCTCCTGCAGGCTGTGACCCACAAAACGTAACGTATTACAATTCATCAATATCAATACATAAGTACAATGAATCTGTGCCTGATTATTTCAAGTAAGCATTAATAAATTTAATGATAAACCGCATGAAAAATCCATTTTAAACCGAAATTGCAATTGCTAATTTTTGTATTCATATTCTTATAGTGCGGTTGTGCTACAAAGAGCAAGTTCAAGTTACCCTGATTCAGCCTATGTTCCCAGCAGTCTCAAGTTCACCGTTGCCTTTAATTTAGCCGTGGTTTGGATGCTAGTATTCGTCTCTTTGAGTAAAGGTACGTCTGAAGAGGATCGTTGAACCATATTTCTAAGCGCTCTAGCCTAGTGATCAATGAGCCATTTCCCGTAGTAAATTGTTTGCGAAGTTAGCAAATTACATGGAAGCTATCCCTAAAGTGAACCTATATTGAATCAGGAGAGTTTGCTTTTACTCGGGGAGAAGTCCCGAATTTGTCAGAAAGTAATGGTGTGTACGACTATGAAAAATTGGTTTTAGGCAACTGATTGATAATTCAAGTATAATTTTCGTGTCTGGTTGTTCCATCTCCGTCTAACTTCAATGTGCCTTTGCTGGAAACATGCTTCATTGTCTGCGTAATAATGTCATGTCAATGTCGATAAGAGACTGGAGGGCAAAATACATTTTCTCCTTCTTGGAACCCACGCGTAGAATCTGTGGGATATTTTTAATGACATTGTGCCAGGATTTTGTCACACGTTTGACATGAATAAGGGTTCAATTGTGTGTAGCTTTCATCTTTAATGGATATTAGAGTTAAGAAGAATGTCTATATTCCGGAAATAACCACTTTTATAACTTTTACAGGGCTGAAGTCATACGGGAAAGTAGTTCATGGTTTTGTACTAGCTCCGGTGACGGCTTTGTTCGTGCTAGCTTTCAAAATGGTGGGCCTAGTCCAAACTGGAGGATCACTTTTCGGTCAGACGAAATGGTCCGACTTTTTCTTCAGCAGCCAGGTAAAACGACATGTGGATATTATAACCTTCAGATAATTGCAGATGAGTATCACTTCATATAAGCTCTATATATATCTATTAATTTACCAACAATTGTGTGTTATAGACTTGGGTAGCAGCCGCGAGAGAAGCCTTCTTTACTTGGGGATTACTTGGAGCTTGTGTTATGCAAATAACTGCACATAACAGACATTCGCATTCACTTAAGTCTGACTCTGTGATCGTCATTATGGTCACATTGATTGTACTCATGCTTAGTGCCTTCATTGGAAATGCGTGCTACTCCATCCTAACAGCCCCCAATTCAATTGCATCACAAACTCAATTTTCCTACGTTCCCAGTTCCTTTGGTAAGTCAGTGCCTATCTACAATCGGTGATTTCGCTTTCATATAAGAAATAATCTTATATATAATATTGACCACGTATATTTATATACTCTTTTTTGAACTGGAACAGAGAGCAAAGAAACGTACAAGTTCTTGGAAATACCTAACGAGGACAATGTGGGGGATATGTACGATCATCACCACATATCTTTCCTTATGGGCGTACGGGTCATAAAACAGGGAACAGATTTTCATCAAAGAAGTGGATATCAGGTGCTAAGACTGGCTACAGAGCTATTTCCTGCTACAATGGCTGTCCTGAGTCAAACGGGAATGTCATCATTCTGGACTGTACTATTCTATTTCGCCTTTGTACTCTTCGGTATAGCACAACAGGTAATAGAGAAAGCAGTTAACATAAAATACCATAGTGGCGATGTGGGATATTAAAGTGTATAACCAAGTGTCTATTTTGTATTCTCATTGATTTGATTTGCAAATTTCCAGATTGCCATCTGGCATTGCGTTATCAAAGGCATTATCGCGGTGAAAGGAAAAGTATTAAGATCATGGGAAACAACGATAACGTTCTTTGTGTGTGGACTTGGGTTTGTCCTTGGATTACCACTGTGCACAGAAACGGGGATTTTTATTGAATATTTCATGGACTACGCTATAGGCAGTGGGTGGTGGATAATGGTCTTATATCTGCTGGAACTGATCGCTGTATTCATTGTACGCGGAGCTCCATATTGTGGGGAAAATATTGTAACCGTACTCATCACTGGAAGGAACAGACTTTCCTCTATATTGGCTCCTTTGATATCATTCATTTGGAACGTGATCATGCCTGTAGCAATACTGGTGCGTTGTAGGAAATAATATATATTTATGTGGTTTCATATAGCCCCTATTTCCAGAATAGTGCTCAGATATATGATGGATATGACACGATGCCCCATTACTAATGAATATCCCATTCTCTCCATATTTTCTGCAGGTCTTATCCATTGCCAGTTTTAAAAATGGAAACATTAGGGAACTGTATGATTGGAATCCAAAGCATGGCTACCGCTTTTGGCCTAGTTGGACGAGGGAGGTTGGGTCGCTGATACAGCTTGTGCCAATTCTTGCTGTGCCTTTCGTTGCCATCTTGCAGAGTTGTCGATATCTTAGCACTGGACCACCAGATCTATTTGATGTATGAAACATGTTATGATTTTAAAATATGCAGCAAATTTGAAACAGGCTGCTTGAATTACTTTAATGACCTGCTAACTTAATCATTTATAGAGAATGCAGCAACTTTACCGACCAAATTCTCAGGGGCTGTTTGGAAATCCTCTCTCTGATTCATTCAATGAAAGTAGCAGCAGTAACTCAAGTTCATCACGTAATGGAAACTCGTCAAGAGGTCCTGAAGATCCTCCGCCAAAATACACTCCACCGCCATCGTATTCTACAGCTACTGGTGCCAAGTACGTACTCTCTAAGCTTACATGTTAATATTCTGATTCTGACAGCGGACTAAATCTAACTTAATTATTGTTTTCTCCAAACAGAATCGCGAAATTCCTACGTAACAGCTTCAGAAGAAGTTTACGACGTCTCTCCAGTCCTGGTGGTCCATCGACAAGTACTTCAAGCCCCGACAACTTACCACCCCCACCAAATTACGCTTCGGTAATTCTGGAAATCAATTCTCAGCGAACTCATCAGTCATCATCCTGCCCCCAACCTTCCTCAGCCGGAGTGAGTAGCCTAATGAATCCAATCATGGTTCCACCGCCAGCATATGACGAGCGTACAATGGCTGGACCAAACGTTAACATTGGTGCCAAGTCTGTAAGCAAATTAGCCGATTCTACGGACGCAATGGGCTCCAAATTATATCAAATTCAGTTGAGTCAAACACTTGGAAGATCATTAGCTGAAGGATCGAAAGAACGTGCTAGTTTACGACGAATCGCGTCAGACATTACATCAAGGGACATTGCTAGAATGCTTCGGGCTAGCCTACGCCGTGCAAATAGAGATTCTCCGGAAGCGACAACGTCCGTTTCAGTTCCAAGTGCTTCCACGTACAGCACAAATTCATCACCTGGACAAGGCATCATTGTTACAATCCCGGTCCCTGCTGGTGCGACCGGAAGTACTAATGGCACACCTAGCGAGTACACGTTTGGACCGAGTTCTATCGAAAAAGTAGAATACGATTTAGAAATGTTAAATGACTACAGTCATTCCACTCCAGACAGTCAGTTGTATCCTGGACCATCTACTTCTGCCGCTGCAATAGCAAACAGTCAAGGCAGACAAGGTGGTGCATCCTCCTCCTCGTCGTCCGCCTTTGGTTTTAATTTCGGGTTCAACCGTGCACGAAATCGCAACAGTAATGATTCGCAACTTGCGCTCATCACGAGTGGGATGTATGACGATCTAACCATTTCAAGTAATGGCATGATGGGAGGAACCCTTGCCAATGGGGAAATTGAGATTGATCAGTTCACCCAGCTAAATCTCCCTCGTCGAGATAGTTTGAGTCAACTAAATGTTAGAGATTTAGGACAACAAAGAAATGTGAATCCCACCTTTCATGTTCATAATGCAAATGTAACGGAGGGGGAGCGCGTTGAGCGAGCTGCAGATTCAGAGGCCTAACTACTTTTATATATACACACGACATGTTTAATTTATAAAAATTTATGTTAGGTTTCACTGTTGCTATTTGCAGAAGCTGTAAAAAATCCAGATTATAATGCATTAGAGTGGTCCTTCCACAGGAAGGAAACTGTATCGACCAGATAGAATTATGTGTAATAACATATAGCTTCTTTTTAGACTGAAAACAAAAACAAATCTTAATCGTATACCTACGGACGCATATATACATATTATTGATTATGTTCATTGTAAAACAAAAAATACAAAAGTGAAACTTTTAGATTTTAACTATTCAAATATACATGAGTCAATTTCAAACAAAAAATTGTAAATGATTATATGTGAAGTGAAAGCAGTGCTTTATTTCTCTGGTTTCTGTGATATGAAATATATCTCTACTGAATACAAACATTGAGTAGATGCACTTTATAGCAAAGTGCAGTAGGCTATTACTTTTAATTCCTCTTTATACTACAAAATATTATTCCCGGTAAACGATTGTGTGGGACCTCCCATTTTTATCATAATTATTTCCACAAAAATCTGATGAACACGGTAAAACAACATTTAATATGCGAATGTATTAAATTAACCCTGATGCTGTTTAGTATAAGTAGAATGTACTACTACGCAGCACATAATCAGAATTTAAAGTTAATCTATAGTTAATAATTCAAGTTTGTATATACCTATGCAAAGAGAAAACTGCGAAATTGACTTTTGCCAAACATGGAAACTTCAGTTTTGAAGCAGGTACATTTGCTGCTAAAGAACGACTATAAATGTACGCATACACACGACGCTTACACCCAAGTAAGCCTAGTTGTACCCCGTATTTTGATTTTTAACATGAAGACCACCCTACTTTAAATATTCAGCTACTAGCTACATACATACGTGTAATTAATAACACAGTTGCAACTGTTAAAAAATATTTGTTGGCTAGTTTGTACTGAAAGATACACATGTACAGAACACAGGAACGAGATATGATGATGATATGCAGTTGTTATATAAGACATTCGTTACCAGAAGAGAAAAAGTCAAATAAAGTGATAATATAGAAATGAAAAAAGAAATTTAGTAACAGAGTTCTTTATTTGCGAATGAAGTAATGTTTGTCAATCTATATCCACACCAAAATAAATCATATTCATTTGTTATACATAATACATATATCCACAGGGCATGTATGTCCTATTAACAACAAGCGTTACGATTTGGATTTCCGAGTAAGGAGTAACCCGTATACCATGATGAATTCCGCGCATGATGGATTACTTACTAAACCTAGTGAGCCGAGATGATATTCACACTCCTACGATATCAATCATTGCAAATGGCATTCCATTGCACGAAATAATATGTATGCGCCTTAATGTGACTAGCGGTGTTGGCGGTGTAGCATTTGTATTTTTACGAGTAATGTACAACTAATTCTATTTCTTCTCTACTGAATCACATTTGCTGAAATATAAAAGCCCTCTTGGTCTGACAACAGTACCGTGCTACTTGACACAATTAAAATCAGGAACAGCTTCTCAGTACAAGACACAGATTTGGGAACTGAATTGGTGGCTCAGTTCTAACAAATTCGCTAATTATACAACTATTCGATGACAGAATTGCGTCAATATAGTCGGTGTACTTGAAATTAGACTGATTTTACATGAAATATGATCATTTTAGTGCCACTGCAGGGCTACAAAGTAAAACATGTGCCCATACGTTAGATAATAAATTCCGCTTTTTATTGAGTAGATATACCTATATACATATGCTCCTTAAAACATGAAACAGATCAACATATTATTATTATTACTCAGTCTTTATTTCAAACTACATGTTATGAAGGCGAGGTTTCTTGGCTCTATCAGAAGAAGGGAGGTCCTTCTTAAAACAACCCTGAAAAATTCTGCAAATCGATACCAATACAATCCCACCAAGGGTTTTATTTGGTTTGGTATATATAATGTCTCCTGACTGTAGTTGAAGTCATATCCATTTCTGCTGCTGACTCAAGCGCTCTCAACTCAACCAACATTGTTAGAAACGCTAGAATCATTAGAAACAACATGACGTTTCCCAAATCCGATTCGACAGTTTTGGGACTACTTCTATACGCAACGATTCTACTCTCCGTAAACACTGGAATTGTCTGCAAAGCCGAACGAGCTACCTTTTACGAGGATGCGCATGGGAGAGGTAAACCATTATGGGAGACGTAACGTAAACGAGGGACGACAACGTTAAGCCGTTTCCAGATTCATATTTCATCATTTCTCTTGATCACAGGCTCCTGGTGGAGAGTCACAATTACCGGTAATTATTGCTACAACTTTCCCCGAGACTGGAACAACAGGATTTCATCGGTCGACACCCACTCTAACTGCATTGTTGCATGGGACCATGCTGACTGTACAGGAAGATCTGAAAGGATAGCACCTGGAACACCAAGTCATGAAAATTTGGGAGCCATCAACTTTGATAATAAAATCAGCTCAGTTAATTTATGCTCAGGAAATGATAACGCGCAACCGTCCCCTCAGCCAACTGAGTCATCACCCCCCACAAACAACGGTTGTTGAAGAGCAAGTTTAAAGATATGGTAAAAATAGTTTTCGTGCTTTACAATTATTATTAATTAATTTGTTATCTGATACAGAATTATGGAGATTTGCTGCGGACTCGCATAACAAATATCGCCGAAGGCATGATGTGCCCGATATACGTGGAAATGATGCGAAGGTAAAAATATTATCCGCATTTCCCTAATTGACTAGACATTCGATGAAAATTATAAAATTGTACAGATTAATAATTCATGTGAAATACTAATACAGATTCACAATTCAGCTCAGAGACACGCAGACCACCTGGCGAGACATGACAGGTTTTACCTTTCTGAGAACAATAAATATGGAGAAAATCTCGCACTAGTTAACGGGGCAAATAAAAAGGAAGCTATTCGATACGCTGTTCGCCTTTGGTACAATGAAGAGATCCAATATGATTACAATAATCCTGGTTTCAGCCGTGAAACTGGGAGTTTTACCGCACTTGTTTGGAAATCAACTACAAATGTGGGCATGGGTGTAGCTTGGAATCCCAAGCGAAGTCAGTGGGTTGTAGTTGCGAACTACAGTCCACCTGGAAATATTCGGGGTCAGTTTAACCAAAATGTACCACGGCCAAATATAGCATTACTGCGATAGGGTAGGTAGTTGATTTGTCTATCCATTTTTGTTCATGCATACAATCGTCTACTGTGGAAAAATTTGAGTGCTAAACTATGTCCAATTAGTAAGTTCATTACTCTGCGTTACAACCTTCCTTAACACCTACAGGAAATATATGTTCTTAATCACATAAAAATATATCGAACAGAACCTAAATCACGCATACTGAAAGATCGAGAGAAACCATTTTATTCCATAGTTTACATTCGACACGATATCCTCCAAATTATTTCATACGCCATTTTTAGTTGTGTGTTAATATGTGTGAAGAGTTTAAGGTTGTGAACTGAATCGTGACCTAAATTTTAATGCTCTACATTAAAATAATTATGGCATACTACTACTACTGCTGAATCCCTTTAAACTATGTACAAGCTCGTCAATACTTTTTTTTCGAGAAATCTAATGAATGGGGTGTCAAAATGACGGGAATGATGCCCTGATTACTAATCCGGAAGCAGAAA
>JAQFZW010000734.1:0-44452 GCA_034687055.1 Heteromurus nitidus | reverse complement strand
ATGGTGTTCAGAAGAATCCACAGCTTCAGAGATGGACGGTTGAATATCACTTGACGATTTAGTTTTACGTGACCTGCTACCACGCTTCTTCTTGCTCTTGCACACCTTCGGTGGTTTTGGTTTGGGTGGTTTAGGTGTTTCAGTACATATTCTCAAATGAGTCTTATATCTATGTTTACTGACGAATTTTCTTGGGCACTTGGGACAGGAAAATTGCATCGGTTTCCCTTCGCCATGCTTGTTCAATAAATGTTTTGCGAGACCAGAGGCACATTTAAAACTGATTGGACAGTGCCGACAAGGAAACAATCGTCGACCAATGATTTCGCGCGCTGGACATTTCCCATTGTGGATTAATAAGGCCCTTTGATGCGCATAAAACTTTCCACAGAACTGACACTGTGTTGGAACTTCTGAATGTGTCAACTCGTGTTTCTTCAACAGATTTAGACGCGGAAATGTCTTGCCACATTGAAAACACTGATACGACTGAGTAGAGGAAAACTGACCCCTCGTCTTGACTTCATTATTATTTCTTGGCTTGGGCGTAGGAGGACGATAGCTTTCATATTTCGGATCTTTCTTTTCCTCTTCACTTAAATGTGTCCAGATATGGTAATTCATGGCCTTTTCATCGCCAAACAAAGGTCGTTCGCATATTTCACAAGATCTGGCTTCCTTTTCTGTATGTCGCATTTCGATGTGTCGCTGAATCTGGTGTGGGGCTGCCAATTGCTTATTACAAATTGGGCATCTGAACATTCCTGGAAACCATTAATATCATATAAAATTATCTCAATGCTATGCATCAAATATGGAGGTTTGTCTCGAGGAATTTAGGAATTACCTAAATGCAGGCCACAAATGTGTAGTCGGATCTTCCAAAAACCTGGCATAATAATACCACAGGCACCACATGAGTACGCTTCGCGTTCAGGTTTCTTCGTATAGCTGCCGGGAGGTAATTTAAGTATTTCTACTCCCTCCATAAATACACGATTATCTTTCGTTAGGACAGCGTCAGGAAATTCGATGTCCTTAACACGAGGTCTTCTGAAAGCCTTTGGAGTACCCTTTGGTAGTGTTCTAGTAACTGTCGTTCGTTTATCCAAAGTTTTCTGTCTAATTCATATAAATATTCCTAAATACGTCAGGGAAAATGTACATAAGCTTATACAATCCAAAGAAATCGTGAAACAATTACCTGCTACTTTGGTCCTTGTCTGTTGGGACATAGTCTGGATCACTTTCGTCGTCCTCTGCATGGCCTATGTCATTATCATATCCTTCGTAATCTGAATCATCATGACGCGTTGTAGTGCTAGCTGTAGTATTTTCTTTCAGTAAAAGATTGTCAGGGTCTTTATGCCAAAACTTTTCCTCCTTTTCGTCTGTTTCGGAGTACGCGTCCTGTGAATCTTCAGTGTTAAAGTGAGCACCATCGTCCTCATATAAAGATAAGTTATCATTTTCTTTCATTGGACTTGTAGGTACGCCACAACCTTTTACATTTTCTGCAAGCTCATTTTCTTTTTGTTTGGATTTCGAGCGTGTTCGGATAGAGGTAAGTGAAGAAGACACAGTAGGTAATAACTTTCGAAATGCATCAGTCTCGGTTGGATTACTGGCGAACATGTTAGCAGATGTTCCAGGTTGTACTTCAACAAACGCATGGCCCATTTTTCTTCCAATTCGAATTTCTCTTCGCAATTTGAGCTTGTTCCTGTAATCTGTATACAAGTGAGTATTTAAACAATGATATCTAAGCTCCCATAAGTAAGATACTGAACTATAAGGACGCGTGCGAGTATTATTTAACGACTTACTTATAAGAACCTGTTTCCTGAAGCTTTCAAATCGTACGGCTGATGAAGGTGGAGCATCAGCCATCCAATTGTCCACGATCTCTGCATCTGCGATTCGTTTCTCCACATTCTCCACTTTCGTAAATATTAACGACTGGATTTCTTCTACTTTCTTGTAAAGGTCATGAATTTTGGTAATTTCCCTCGTGCATGAATCGCAGAAAGTGTAGAATCGGGAGTTGGGAGCGTCGGGGAACCATTCCTTGTCAGATGTGATATTAAGGTAACGGCAAGCTTTTCGAAACGTTTCTGCGCTAGTTGACAGGGTTTCTGACACCAGGAGTACGTCACCGCATACGTGGCACCTTTCTCCCCTTCGTGAAATAAGTTCAAGTTGAGTCATTTTATTGCTTGATTTCAGATTGAGGTGATTTCAGATTAGTAGTAGACTTACGATTTGACAGCGTCTTTCGGCGATGGAGGTTTTTTTGTAACCTCGTTTGAAACAGCTTCATCTGTATCAGATTCTGGAACAAAGTCTGCATGAAAATCATTTCCATCGTCCATCGCATCGTCAGCATTTGATGTCACTTCGCATTCCTGAAAGAAATCACAGGTAATTGTTTATGAAATGTTCTTAACGTTTGATATACACTGTGTGGAGTGTGTACCTCAGTCTCAGTTCTTATTGTTGAAGTCGGTGTCGGTAGCAGTATACTACATTGCTGTTGTCTAGCTTCAGTAGCTTCCCCTTCGAAAACTGGAACATCGTCGAGTGACGCCGGTCCCAACACGCTGCCATAGTCGTCTATTCGTTTTAGACCATAAAACCTATACACAAAGACAAGGATCTCGTTAATAATTATGGTACTAGGCGATTTAGCACGGTAAAATAAGCAAAATATCCTTTACCATCTTTTTCCTCTCTGCTTGCCCTTCAACTTCGCGTTATCATGCATATGTTCCCCTTGAACTTCATACTGCTTATCTTCGTAAACCGTTGCTGTTACAGGACACCCGTTGGTCTTCTCCCTACATTGGTACTGGGTTCCCCCTTTGGCCCCTTTCCATTCTTGATTCCACTCAAATGTGTGACCTTCAATCACGCATTTCAAGCGACCGTCTTCCGTGCGACGTTTAAGAAAAAAGAGCGTAGGTTTCTTCTTTCCGGCAATGGACGTACTGTACTGATCAATTGATTCATGGTTTCCTATTCTTTGGCCATTGTCTGCTGGGACGGGGTTTGTCTTTAAAAATTAGGTATCCCATCGTCACAACGTATGTGAAGTATATGATTAGCATCATTTTAGAGTAACACCGAGTTGTCGTGCATCTAGTACCTGTGGCATAACTCCATCTGAACAACTGTCTTCCATGGTCGGCCCCGGCCGAATGACCTGAACATTGCCTTCCTTCGCCCAAGCATTAACTTTACGTCTCAGGTAACAGTCACCTGGCATAAGATGTTTAGCTTCAGGTGGCATTTCGCACAGTACCTTCTTGATAACATCTCCGACTATAACGGTTTGGTCGGCGAGAGTAAGCTGTTTCAACTTCTCCAACGCTGCCTCTTTGGCCACCCTATAATAAAAATAGATCTCCTGATAAGCTATATAATAATAAAAAGCAAAAAGGCATAGTCCTGATAAACAAAATTTTTACTCTTACTCAAGAGGCAGAGTTGCACTAGAGCAATTATGGGGCTGTGTTTCGTTAACATGTCCCGTTTTGACAGACTTGATAGCTCTTCCATAGCAGTCCCTGAACTTGCAGCGATAGTGAAAACTGATGTTACTTTCCAGACCCAATGTGTAGATGTAATTGTTGTAGATTAATTTCTCGCGTCGCTTTCTCTGTTTAGCTCGAGGAGGAGACATGGTGAAACCTTAAACTTTCTCCGAGATTTGTTTGTAAACATTCGCATCTCGATCGTGCATATTATGTATATGCACATGTGTGTTGTTGTGCACATGTCGTATCTGATATCAACAGCGAGTGTATATAGCGATCATGATCATCGGTATTATGCATTGCTTTGTGCTTATGTATGTCATACACATGCACATTAGGTAGCGTCACGTATGCATATAATCCCATCCTAATGATAGTTCTGCAGATGCAGAGACGGGTTTATTTTATAAAACACGTAATAATATTATCCATACAATATTCAATATTGTAAAAATAGCCAGTATATGTATGTTTGATTAGATGTGAATGATGTTCAGGTGAGTAAATAGCTAAAATGATTGGTTTCTGCTAGCTCAGTCCATCTTTCAAACATAATTTCATCTGAGCAAATAATATTTTTGATCTTGGTCACTGTTGATGCGAGAACATTCCGGTGTACATTCCGTAATTATATCCGGAAACTGAGGGTCCATTACTGGTAGAATATTCTTGGTTTGCTTGTGGTTCAGCAGATGGATCAATCTTAACATCCACAGAAGGCCTTATCTCATTTACGTCTGCAGAAGAAGATGGTTGCGATGAATCGGTAGGTACTTTAGCTTTTCGTGATCTTGACCTGCGATTGCTTGTGGCCACCACTTTACGTGGTTCTCGTTTCTTCCTCGGTTTCGGTGCACTCCCCGTACAGACACGCTGGTGATTCCTATGTTTATGTTTAGTAATGAATTGTTTCGAACATTTGAAACAGGAAAAGGGCTTCGGCTTGCTTTCCCCATGCTTTCTGAGTAAGTGTTTTGCAAGGCTAGTTCGGTCTATAAAGCTAACTGGACAGTGTCGACATGAAAATAATCTGCGTGCAAGTTTTTCCTGTGCTGGGCATATCTTGATATGAGAAGTTAAGCTGTATTGATGGGCGTAAAATTTCCCACAGTACTGGCATTGAACTTTCATTTGTATTTCCGAATGGGTCATCTCGTGCTTCTTCAGGAGATTAGCTCGCGGAAATGTTTTACCACATTGACAGCATTGAAAAGACTGTGTGAAGGAATATTCAATCTTTGATTTACGCAATGGCCTAACCTTGTAAGGCCGATAACGTAAATACTTTGGGTCGTTCTTTTCCTCTTCACTTAAATGTGTCCACCGATGGTAATTCATGGCCTTTTCGTCACCACACATTGGACGTAAACATACTTCGCAACTTTTGGCTTGCCTTTCCGTATGTTGAGTTTCAATGTGACGACGAATCACCTTTGGTTCAGCAAATTTTTTATCACATATGGGGCATCTAAACATCCCTGAAAAACGAATAAATGCATATATTTGCAGGTAAATATAGACTTGGACGTTTCTCAAGACATAAACCCTTGTAATTGTAAGATTTTAGCTAAAATACGATCAGAACAATTACCTAAATGTTGGCCGCATATATGTAATCGTATACTCCAGAATTTTAGCATTATTATACCACAGGAACCACAAGAATATGCTTCACTTTCAGGTTTTTGCTGGTAGCTGCCCGGGGGTAACTTGAGTATTTCAACTCCCTCCAGGAACATGCGATTATCATTTGTTAAAATAGCGTCAGGAATCTCTACGTCCATTATGTGAGATCTTCCCCGTGACTTTGGGGTACTGTTTAGTGAGTGTTGTGTATTGTTTGATGGAACTTTGCCGGATGTCGATTTTCTTTGATGCAAAGTTCGGTCCCTAGAAATTTAAACCATAATAAGTTCGTATTTTGACGTACGGATATGTTTTACACTAAAGGAGGACAAAAGAACACCAGATTTACCTACAACTTATGTCTTCATTTGTATCATTGTCTGGATCACTTTCCTCGTCTTGATTATGCTGAAACATACTGTCTCCTCCTTCATCATCCATATTATCATGTCCCTCTTTGAGGCTTCTTTGGGAAATAGTACCTTGTTTTACCAAAAGCTTATCAGAATCTTCGTGCCAAAATTTAGTTTCTTTTTCAGACGTTTCGGAACACGAATCTGGGAAATCTTCAAGGTTATGGTGACCGCCATCGTTTTCATGTGATGAAAAGTTGTCATCCATTGCACTATGAGTCGCCTCGTCTTTTACATTTCCTGCACACTGACTTTCCTTTTGTTTGGATTTCGAGCGTGTTCGGATAGAGGTAAGTGAAGAAGACACAGTAGGCAATAACTTTCGAAATGCATCAGTCTCGGTTGGATTACTGGCAAACATGTTAGCAGAAGTTCCAGGTTGTACTTCAACAAAGGCATGACCCATTTTCCTTCCAACTCGTATTTCTCTTCGTAATTTGAGCTTATTCTTGTAATCTGTAGATATACAAGTGAGTAAAGTAAGTAAAGAAATGCATACTTCCATAAGTTCCGTATGCTTAACAAATGAGTATTAAAATTTAACGACTTACTTATAAGCACCTGTTTTCTGAAGCTTTCAAATCGTACGGCTGATGATGGCGGAGCATCAGCCATCCAATTGTCCACGATTTCTGCATCTGCGATTCGTTTCTCCACATTCTCAACTTTCGTAAATATTAACGACTGGATTTCTTCTACTTTCTTGTAAAGTTCATGAATTTTGGTAATTTCCCTCGTGCATGAATCGCAGAAAGTGTAGAATCGGGAGTTGGGAGCATCGGGGAACCATTCCTTGTCAGATTTGATATTGAGATAACGGCAAGCTTTTCGAAACGTCTCTGCGCTAGTTGACAGGGTTTCTGATACCAGCAGTACATCACCGCATACGTGACACCTTTCTCCCCTTCATGAGTAAGTTATAAAAAATTCACTTGGTCTGAGCATAATGTATGAAGTGTTGCCAGAATATTTGCCTTACGATTTGACAGCATCTTTCGGTCTAGAAAGTTTTTTAGTAACTTTGGGTGAAACAGTGAAAGCTTCATTTTCTTCAGGTTCTGGAGCAGAGTCTGCATGAAAATCGTATCCGTCGTCCATCGCATCATCGTCAGCATTTGATGCCACTTCGCTTTCCTGGACCTGGGTAATACGTAAACGTATTGGGAAGTAAGACAGAGCATGGCTGTGATAATTTCATTCCAAAGTTATTTGATATAATACCTGTTTTGTTTTAGGGATCGACGGTGGTGGTATATATTGGTGTTGACTTGTTTCGCCTTTAAATACTCCCATGTCCTTAACGGACACAGGTCCTAACACGATGCCATCATCGTCTACCCTTTTTAAGCCACACACCCTGGATCATAAAACAACAATATTATAGAATGCGACGTAATTCTTGCGAATTTTCATTAAAAATAAAAGTATCAAAATTATCGAATTAAACGAATATCAATATACCATCGTCTTCCTCCTTGCTTAGGTTTCAATTTATCGATATCATGTATATGTTCCCCTTTAACTTCATACTGCTTATCTTCGTATACTGTTGCCTTTACAGGACATCCGTTATTCGTTTCCCAGCATTGGTACTCGGTCGCATCTTTCCCTTCCTGATACCAATGAAAAATGTGTCCGTCGATCATATATTTGAAACGGCCATCTTCTGTCCGGCTTTTAAGCACAAGCAGTCCAAGCTTCTTGTCTTCAGGAATCTGCTTACTTTTCTGACCTCGGAGTGATTGAGTTATATCTGCAGTTTCATTTCCAGAACCTGACGGGCCAGCATCATCCTAGAAAATTAATATGACCATAAAGAACTTCTTGTACTCCAACTGATAGACAGATATTAAATACGTGTGAAGCTTTAAATATAGCGATTTACAGTCAGAACCTGTGCCAAATCTCCTCCAGACAAATATGCTTCTGTAGAGGACGGAACGATCTGAATATCCCCTAGTTTTGCCCAGAATTTAACTTTACGCCTCAGGTAATCTTCTGCTCCCATAAGATGTCTTGCATCGGAGGGCATCTCCCTCAGAACTTTTTTGACAAGATCTGCCACCTTAACGGTTTTACCGGCGACAGTAAGCTGCTTCAACCTCTCCATTGCTGCTTCTTTGGCTCGCCTGTATTTCAAGAAATAAAATAAATGCTAGGTCATCGGTTAGAAACCTACCAGCCAAAGAAATGACAATTTACCACTGTGGATTTATTCTCTCCTCTTCCAAATGTGGAACAGTTAATTTCCCTTCTCCAATAACATCTCCTCTACGTTCCGGATAATAAATAAATCGTCCTGGACAGTTGGAAAGGGCACATCTCCAGTATTCCGTAACTCGTCCCCGTTTCCGAACATTCTTCAGAGTGTAGTAGTAGCCATTCTCGTCAATTAGCTTCCTTCTGCCCTTTTGGGTTGTCCCGAACCTGATGCCTCCTTTTCCTTCATCAGCCATCATGAACACGTGCTTTTACCTTAAAAGCTTGTCATCGCATCTGTTATTATCACACAAGTTCGCAAACTCAGTTTTATAGTTCTATAATTCTATTTTAACTGATCTTCTTTTCTTTAACAATGGCACAATAATCAATAACGATTTCACATTTTGACACAATCACAATCTCCAGATCGAAAACTAAAATAAAATGAGTTTTGGGAGCGATCAGACATGCTTGTTTTGTTTACATTTTTGATGTCAAATGTTGTCTGTGCTGTGGTACGTAAACATACGAATACGAGTATAAGGTATTCCTTGTGTAGAGTGTATGTGCATAAAAATGTACGTAAAAATGTGCATAAAAATTGTACATAAAAATGTGCATAATAATATGCGTTATTACACTATTACCTTTCGTTTTTCATAATGGCACAATTTTATTTTCCTGACAATGAGAATAAAATTGGTTATGTTATGTTATAAATACTTTCATCATATTATGGTTATATACATAGTTGAATACAACCATAAAATACTACTCTCATTTACAAATGCATTGTATTTATTTGTCGGTTACGATAAAAATGAATTGATAAGTACATTACTCATGAGAAATTGGATTATCAGGAGTTGCCTCCTCAAGTTGTACAGATGCTGTCTGCGAATTAGGAGGCGGAGGAGTAGCCATTTCAAACTCGAACAATTTAGTATTGCCTGTAACACTCTGCTCGAGAAGTCCACCGCTACTACTGGCGGTTGGGAAGCTTTCCAATGTACAAGATGTGACGGGTTTCATAGTCACCCTCCGTTTCATTGTTTTTCGAGCATCGCAGCAGATTGTTCTGCAAATTCAATTATCACATTGCATTTCAGCATTTCATATGTATGGAGGTCAAGAGGCATGAATAAAATCATGGAAAATGCTCTCGAACCTTATCTTTCTGTTGAGATCTTCCAGCTCGGCAGGGTTATCACGTATTCCATAAGAATCAATGGTGTATTCTAGGATTGACAGAAAATTGCTGGAATTGGATTTCGTATATATGTATTATGAAAGATTTGTTCGAAATACCTCTGAGTGCTTCGAACTTAAAGCGGTCCAAGGATGGTTTTGCACCAGCTTTGTTGCTCCCTGAAATTCCTGACGCGTTGGCAATGCGCTTCAGTCCAAACACGGCAAATAATAGTTTACGCAGAAAAACTGATGGCTTGGGCCGTTCCGTTTGGAGCTGCTCTATGAAAGTTTTGCGGAGTGGAACGCCTGGCGCCAACCATACTACGTCTTCACCCTCGGGGATCGTGGTGTCGTCATCTTCGTCATAATTGTCTATAAATTATTTTAGAATAGATGATAGAAAGCATACATTCACAATATAAAATAAATTTTAAACAGCAAGTCTTCAGCACACACCATCAGCATCCATTGACATATCTGCCGAGTTCCAGAAGGACCCATCATTGTCTTCCCCGTCGCCGCTATTACTGTAGTCATATTCCTCTTTCAAAAATTCTACCTCTCCAGAGGGACAAACTATTTGGACGCTAGGATAAATCTGTAACAATTGATAACATCATATCAAATGAAATTTAAGTACGGTTAGTATACGTTACTTGTCCTTATCCTTCTTTATTTAAAACACGAAAAATTACAATTTTTACCTGCGGATTTTGGTCGTCCGAAGCCTCAGACTCGTCAACAAATTGAGATTGCATCTGAGACGAGGTTGACTGCAAGGTTATATTATCTGCATCAGAATCTTGCTGCTGAGCAGAAACTGGAGTCGTCATTTTGGAATTTCTAACTGAAGAGACGGAAATTAAAACCGGAGGACTTGCACGTTGTGTCACTTGGGTTCGATTTCTCATCAGCGAATCATCACGCCTGGGTCGTTTAAGGGGCTGTGAGTCTTGTTCGTCAATGATTGGCTCCGAAGTATTCACACCAAAAGGTTCTATGTCGGACATGTCATCTCCATGTTGTCCAGTAGAGCGCATTTTCTGTCGGAGTTTTACCTTGTTCTTGAAATCTAAAATCGTATCAAAAAGTTAAACATGAGGATTATTCATGAACAATTCCGTAAAAAACATTTATATTTTTGTAGCACTAACTTTGCAACACTTGAAATCGAAACTTCTTGTGCCTTTCCCGAGCAATTTTGATTGCCAACGGTGGACAAGGAATTTCATTCCACATGGCTTCCTCGCTCTCCTGCTCTTCTCTCGTGGCCATCCAATTACATGCGATTTCAGTGTCTGCAACGATCCTTTCCAGTTTCCAAACATGTCTCTTAATCATTGCCTGGAATTGGTCAATTTTAGTTTGCAGGGTGTAAACTTCCAGTACCACTGCGGAGCAATTTGCGCAAAGTGGCATTTGCTCGCCGGGATTTTGTATGAACCAGTACGGCTCCGGCTTCACATACAAATGTCTGCAAATAGTCTGAAATATCTTGTCGCTGACATCCTTGCTCAAGGTTCGAATTGTGGGCCCATCTCTTTTACCAGTCCCTGGAAAAGATGAGGACGGGGTGCTGTTATTATTGTTGTTGTTTAGGCGTCCTCCACCACCCAATGAGAACGCCGAGTTCCCCGTTTGCTCGGGAACAACGGGAAGCTCTCCGCAAATCAAACACGGAAAAGTCATCTTTATCTGCTTTTCCAGAAATGTAGCAGTTACTTTATTGGAAACAATCTGCTAAATTCTAAACAATTTTTTTACTGTTTTCTTCTAGACACAAAACCATACTGCGCACATACATCACAACAAATCTCTACCCATTCCCGTTCAATACCGCCCATGCATAATTTTCACTGAACATACTCGGGAATACGCTATGCATTCGCCTCCTTTTCCAAAAGTCAACCCGTATCCCATCAATAAAACCAAGTGGGTTGGGTATATCTTCGCATGCACACAGTATGCGAACATCTTTTGGGTATGTGAGCATGTGGGTAGGGCAAACAAAGTGAATATGGGGAACGTTTGTTAGAATTTCATTTGGTCTGCAATATATGCTAGTATACAAGATATATGCTAAAAGCCCACAAGAAAATCTATAACGTCGTACCTTGATCCGTAGATTTGGTTTCTCCTTGTCTCTGGCTTCAGGCTTTATTACGCATTCAGCAAGGATAAAATTGAGTGTGTGGGTGCCATTGCCATGAAGTGTCCACAAATATACAAACCCCAAGCCCATCAACACTGGAGAACAACGCAATAATATCTATTGCCAATTGTGATAAAGCGTAGAAAGTAAACCAGACGGTGACGCTTTCTGAATTTACGTAGACGCGAGTTCATATCTGCATTTATGAAAATTTGTCATACTTCAAAGTCAACAAATTTAAAATAAAAATATATTAGGTGATCCAAGAACCAAAGGTTATTAAGTGTATTGGGCAACTTAGAATTTATCAAGGCACAGGCAACTTGAAGGGTAACAAGATGATTTCCGGTACGATGTCGTTAATCTGAGGAACAATATTTTTGCAGTATTCTGCCTAAAAAAGAACGCCAAGTACAGGTAAATAGCGACTATTAATCCCATCCCAATCCTAATTGGATAAAACTGGAGAGATGAGTAAAAGATTTTTGTCACTTTTATCCATGTCCATTTTTCTTCCTAAGCACTATGATATGAGAAGAGGATAACACACATTTAGCCACATGTGAGCAAAACACATTATCAATGATATATCTCCGCCATAAAAGCATCATTTTAAACTTTTTCAATGGATTTTCCGAAAGCATCTCTCTCATCCTCTCATCTCACTTGATGGGCTTTCTCTGTTAGCTGCCTGCTGTGATGTACTCTTACTTCAAAAAAAAAATCAGACTAGCCCAAAAAAACGAAGCGGTCTTGCTTTTAAGAAAAAAGGAACATGACAAATGGTGAGCAGATAGTTTGCTGACACTTTTCTCTTCCTAAAAGCCTTTTCAACACATTGTAACGTCCATCTACGAAGAAGAGAAAAAAATTGCCTTTTGTTCAGCGTTGGAGATGTCCAAAACACTTTGCATGTAAAATTAGCAGTATACTTAATCAAATCAGAGTTGTTTATTACATTCCGATGGACGTAGTCATTGTTGCTCGGACAAAAGACGAGGACATGAGGAACGGAGTGAATTAAAGTCATTGTAAAGTACACTTGACGTTGAACATGATGACGGTGATGATGATGATACACTGAAAAGCTTCTTCGCTTCAACAATATGCATTTTTTGCATTATTATTATTATCGATCCAACATATTTTCGATTGCTCTAATTTCTATCGCCTATTCGAATATATCTTGGCTTGGGGGCATGATTACATATAATTTTCATCGGGAGAAGAGATGAAATCAAAGTCCGTGTTACCTTGCTTTTCCTTCACATTATATTCTTTGATGACATGTCGATCGTGCATGGCTTTTTCACTTATCATGCTGATATATATTTTTTTGCTACATGAATACGCGCATGCGCAGTGGCAATCGCGGAGTACCTACGCGTAATCCATTTGATCGGATTCGCTTCAGCTTGCCTGCCTGCCAGCTTTTTTAATGTGAAAAAATCCACAGGTGCACCTATCCTTCCGAATCCTTCCCGAAGCTAGTAGAGCAACACACCGCGGCGAAATAAGAGATATACGACATTTTCATAATAATAATAATATTCCGGCAGTAGTCGCACTCAATCTGAATGAATTCGATTCGATGAGAGAGATGAGTTTTAAAAACTTTAAAGTGCCCGATGTTCTAACGACAGAGAGTCTAGTCCGGCTTTTGTTGCAAAGTCGCTCCTGGCATCTGATAGAGCGTTGGTGAATTTTACTTTGTGAGTTGGAGTTTTTAGCTTCATGATTAAAAATTGGCAAGAGGAGAGCATGACGATGCCACTTGAAGATCCAATCCAAAATCTTCTTCGCATATATTCCTTCCGCATGTGGAATTGGTTGGCAATTATGGAGTTATACGGAGATTTTTAGATTAAAATTTTTTTCATACAACAATAGCACCATTAAAGCATGCTGCTGCTGCTCTCGCAGTTTGGCTGTATCATTGTGCATGCGGGGCGAGGAAATGGATTCATACAATCAAGAAAATGAAAATGGATGGACATGGAACTAGAAACTGAGGATCATGATCTGATGTCAGATTAGCAGAAACGGTAATTCTCATCAGTATTTTCTGTAAATCTTCCACGAGAAAGTGTTCAATACCATTTTCCGTTTGCTAAATGCACACCAAACCTTCGATTCGATTGCTTTCTCTGAGAGTAATGGTATTTAAATGTACTTTGATTTTGAAATTGGCCATTGCAGCAATTTCAGTTTTTTTACAATAAAATTGAACATCAAACGGATGCCGCAAATCTTACTAGAAAAAAGTCAATATCCCGCTAAAAGCCTGCTGAGGAGAACGGAATCGAAGCGGAGAAGAAGAAAAGAGAGAGAGAGAGAGAGACTTTATCGGCAACTGTAACAAAAATCTGTCGAAGCTCGATGCAATCGACGAAATCGGAAACGGTATCTAAATTTTAAATCGCTTTCTAATCATGTGTGACCATCCACTCCGTGATCTTATTATCATCCACTGACAGTCGGCGCATGTTTACTTAAACCCTTTGATTTTGAAGATATCGCCGGTTTGCAATATTACAATGTACTCACATTCAAAAAAAAGTCTTACAAAAAAGGAAAATCCAATCGGATAAAATCATACACGCAATTGTGAAATGAAAAAGAGTATTAAAAATTAACACAACCCACGCTATACGCTACGCATGAATGATATTTTGTATTTATGCTCGCTTCATAACGGAAAGAAGAAACTGATCAAACAATGGAAATGGAAGTAGCACACACGCCATATGACATGGTGTTCAGCAGTTCATGTCCAGAGAGCAGAAAAACATTTACAAAATGTTCAACTTTTCTCGGCCAATTTTTATATGCTTTCAAACAAAACGAAGTCGGCTTCTTGAGTTTTGCTGAAATGCATCATATAACCTGTAGCCATGTTGTATCACCAACCACCACCATGTACTTATAATGTGTTTTCTAACTGTACACCTCATTGTTGAGAAGTGGTATAATATTACGTGCGTCTGTCTCTACCCCTTTTTACAAGAGAAAAAAGAAGCAAGTGGCTAAATGCAAAGAACATCATGGCACAAAGCCACCACCAGTTGCAGCAAAAAAGTCAGTAAACGATTTTTTTATGTGAGCACGTTGTAGCTGTGGCAAGACAAGCAACAAAAAAAACATGAGATCGCGCACAAGGGCAAAATGCATTATATGAAGAGAGCGACGATGAATAAAAAACGTAAATTAACTTTTGTGTTGTGCCTTGTTCGGAGGACGGGGATGATGGTACATGGGACAGACATGTTGAGTTTTTTTACCTGAGCAAAATGAACAGATAGTCTATATACCCTATATCCATGATACATACCTGCACATATTTTACTGTCAGAGGTACCGAAGTTACAGGGAAACGAAGAAAACCTTTTAAAAGCATATACTTGTACACGCATTATGAAGCAGATGATGGTTTTTTTCTCTATAAAGTTTTCATCCCTTCTGGTATTTTACCCTGATGCTCCAACTCTAGCGATACACGGACAATATCATCATCATTACATGAGAACACCTTGAATACAATGCATACGTGAGCTTATATGGGATTGCGCTATATTACATCTCTTTGTGCAAGAGGACAGGTATTGAGTATAATGTAATGTACAGCAAGATCCAAATTTTGTATAAAAAATCATTCTTCCTTTCCAAAACACCAGCTAAACAACTGCTCAACAAAATATTTTTTATATACGTGTACATTTTATGTGCCTTTCTCAACAAAGGCAGGTTTTCCTTATGCGCAGGTACACACAGGTATGAGGTATGACGATAAGTATCAAACTATATACTTACACATTCACGTAATATTCTCAGCGTTTTATATACTAGATGCATATAATGATGAAGCCAAGAAGCCAGAAACATTTTTTTTATACTTTTTAAGTCAGCTTCTATCTACCAATGTTTTTTCTCGCTGTATTACACTCATTAACTCGGGAAAAGATGCACACTCGCGAGAAGTAAACATTAAGGGACTTTATTTTTTATACATAACAAACAAGAGAGAATGCTATAAAAAGTTTTTTGAAGAAACGCTTTTGCTCATGGAGGAGATGTGAGAAGTAAATAGGGTTTTTACAATGAAAATAACAAGCATAAAGTCTGATATGTGAAGGCATGTAAGAGAAAACCCCTTTTATTTTTAATACCAGAGAGTTTTTATGTTTTGAAAAGTTTGCTAAACTTCGTGTGATGTGTGTGTGTGTGATTGTGTGAATATTTTGTGTTTGACTCTGTCAGCTTGTGTTTATGTGCACACTTAATTTTGCAAAAAGGACAGGGAAGGAGGTGGGATAACTGTGAGTACTCACTTTGTATTATTATATAGTTTCCATATATTTACCGTGTCGCATTTCCTCGCGAATGATTTAATGAAGAAAAGGAAAGATATACATTCATCAGCTTCACAGAAAAGTTAGCACTAAATATACTTAAAGTCATAAGCAAACAGTATTAGTATTTTTGCCGTGTGCATTTATACAAAACGTGAGAAATTTTGTGAGAGAACGACAAAACTCACGCAGAAGAGAAGTTGATGTTGCAGACAGGTAGACTAACTCCGTCTGCGTTGAAAAGAAGGAAGCAAAGTTCAGAGAGAATTTTTCGTAGCTTCACGCAGATTTGCTAAAAAAAAGTAAGTGTAATTAATTGCATTGCATTAGGCTATTTCGACAGGAGTCAAAAAAGGGTATGAAATTAACGTGAAGACATTTAGCTTTCGCTCCAACAAAATATATTGCAAAGAGCCAAAGTGTTTTTACCTTTTTGCCATTTTCTGTAATTAAATTTGGCAAAGATTTATATTCGCATCCGCTCGTTTAAGGAGTGAGTTCAAATGAAAAGGAGAGGCATGCAGGCAGGAGAGAATTTCGTGAATAGCAAAAATGGGATTATATTATTATTGTTTATCAAGTTGTGCTCTTAATTATCATTTTCTAGGCAAAAATATGAAAATGCTGGTAGTGCTAATGACGGAGGAGAGGAGAGAAGCGACCTCGTTTACTCCCATTTCTCAATCACCTTAATTCAACCGCGATACGGTTTCGTCAAGGAGCACTGCAATATTTTTTTGGCGGAGCCAAAACTTCATTTCAGTTGAAGCCACGGTGTGGAAGCCAATATTACCATAAAAGTTTTGAAAGGATGAGAGGATTGCATTCTTCAAGTGTTTAGTGAAGAGTGGATTTTGGCTCGCTATTTCTACAAAATTTCAATGCGACAATTGAAAAAGTGAGAGATTTACTGTGCCAGCTTCAGATTGAGCAAAGAGGCGAAAGGGGACACTCCCGTGTGGATGAAAAGACAAAAAAAAGAGAATATATATAAGGTTTTTTATTATCGTCCTCTCTCTCATGTGGTGTATGTAGATTACCATTTTTGCCATTTGTATTGTTGCATTTTCCCTTCCACCAACATCATTCTGCTCAATCCCTCCTTTATATGGCCATGCTTAATACGAATTGCACAAAGTTGTGCATATGCATTTAATTCAGCAGAGCCCCTCATGTGTGCCTACCTGTGTCCCATAATTTTTTTTCGACGGAATGATATTGTTGATCATGATCATCACATCTTCGTCATCAACATCATGAAGAGAATAGATAATGATGAGGATTGAGAGAATCCTACATGTGGTTGGTCTGGTCTGGTCGTCTAGTGGTCTTCTAAATGCTACCTCATCTCTTCTCCTCGTGGTTTTTAGACGAAAATATGTATGTGCGATTGGGATTGGTGATGTCGTGCTACGATCATGGGCCCAACACATAGTAGCCCCAGCACAACTGCAAAACTCAATTTAGTTCGCTACAACACTGGCAATCGTAAACTTCGCAGAGTGTCCAACTTGACTTCAACTCAGCCTTCTTTCGTGAGTGAATGTGCGCGTTTATGACAAAAAATAAAAAGTTTCATGTGAACGTGTAATGAAGTGACGAAGAAGGAGAAAAAGTCAATCGAATTTGAAATAAAGATATTGCCTTTTTGTTGACTAGATTCATTCTAGCAGCTTGACCATATCACAATATCATATCTTTTTCGACAATTTTTGTCTAACACTTTTGAACTGTGTCTCGCCTCGTATCTCATTTTTGTGAAAGGAAGGACGGCTCGTATATATGAAATCAGCTCAGACTGATGACGTTTTGTGCTCAGAGAATGAATATTCTTTTTGTATGCGTCCTGCATCTGGTTCACCGATTCTATATACATTCTCTTCTTGAATCGATTGCGAGTGTTGTTGTTTTCGATTAGATTACAAATTTTTTTTTTACCTCTCGCCTTTACTTTTGCTACTCGCTTTCTGAAGACGCTTCTGAAGAAATTGTTATGCAAGCAGGTATCAAATTTGGAGATGCTTTGTTGAAGGATTTTTCCCAAATGAACACATCTATTCATAGCGGTGGTCAAGTTATTTCGTATTAATATGCTCGCGAAAAAAATAAATAAAAGAGATATGAGAGAAAACTATGAAGATCTGCTGAAATGAATTGCGAAGCAATCGAGTGCGGAGCTGTAAAAATGCAAGTAATTTATTGCCATGTCGTGGTGAGAGCTATGTAAACTGTTTTTAGATGAGATGAGGCAGGAGGAGTTCTAAATACTGGGGATAAAAAGACTCCACTTCTTCTTTTTGGGAGAGTCGGAGAGAACGAAGATTATTGCTTCTTCTAATACGATACGGAATTACGGAAAAGATAAGGGCGAAGTATGTGAAAAGATGCTTTGCAAATTTAAAGAATGCAAATAAAATCTGGTGATGTTCATGTTCCTCGATGAGATAGTAAAAACAAGATGGAAAAGAAATGTGTAAAGTGTGTACCTTTTTGCTAACAGAAGAACTGATATGGATTTTTTCAGCCAAGTTGGCCGGATTAAAAAAATACTATTTTCTTATATTCGAAATGACCAGAGCAATAAAAATGTTATTGCGATAAACAATACCAGCCAGAGTTATAAAGATGGAAGAAGAGATGTGGGCTACATAGGACCACTAAGCTTCATTTCATCAAGATTGAAATAGGCATTAAAACATCTTCGGCTGACAGCGAAACGAAATTTCATTTTGATATTGAGAATTGTGACCAAATGTTGTCAACCCATCGCGAATTTGTAACGTGTGTGCTCAACAAACCGTGAACGCCGATTTTTAAAAGTGTATTTAGTTAAAGTGACTGCGACTGTTGTGAGTTGCACATTTGCAACAAAAATTTTAAACACAGAATTGGGAACATCGTCTCAAAGTCCATATTATTATGGAAGGAGTAGAGACAGCCGGACCGAGTAATGGAGTCTCGTCAAATTCACATGATCCTCAAGATGATATTGTACCCTATCAATCACCGGTTAGCACTTTTCAGACAATTTTCACAATTATTTTTTTTTTGGATTTTCAGGAACCTAAAATTATATATACGATTGAATCATCAAGACAAGCGTGAGGATATTTGCATCTTCATTTCACACGACCGATGGCAGTGATTACAAATCGCCGAAAATATTTCTCTCCGACTATTATTTTCAATTTGCAAAATCCCATTCCAAAAGTTATATCATACACATGCGATTTAATAAAGAACGATGATACAAACTTGGCTCGCCATCATTGCCCGAGGAAAAAGCACTTCATTCTAACGATTTGCTTTATGCTCAAAGTCAGTCAATATGCACCATATCATTACGGCGTCCTTGTGTGTGTCCTTTTAATCTTTGTTGCCACCAAAAGCGAATGAGCAATCCGAATGCGAATACATAATGAAAACAAGCTCATCTTCATAAGTAAACGCGGAGTGTGTATGCAAATCAACAAGTATTTTTTTGATGCTACAGAATTGTAAATTAGCACTATAAAAGCTTTTTAAGAATAGAGTTAACCACAACCAGTATATTACATTGTGGCTCTATTGTTGCTGGCGGCTCTCTCCAATCAATAATGATTACTACATGCGTACATACGTTCACTTTTTTTGCATTTTTTTGTGTATATGATCGAGTCGAGTTCCATTTCCATCTCCTCACAAAGTTTTTTTTTCTTCGAAGTTTTCTTCAAGCAGAGCAAGTTTTCTCAACGATGAGGACGAAGTAAAAGTTTAAAAAGTTTTGCAAGAAGATGAGCTTTTTTATATTCAAGTTCAAGTTCATTGCTTCTTTCGTCAGCACATCGTCAAATCGACTTGAAGAGCCCTGCAGAAATTTTTAGCGAAAAAAATCAGACTTTTCAAATTATATGTGAAGTAGATATTTTTTGCGAATAAATCATGGATGTTGTGGTTGCAAAGTCATATATCACTTTGGCTCGGCTCGAGAGGAAAAAAATTGAACTGATGAGTGAAGAAATGAAAAACGAAAACGTATTTATTAAGTTTGCCGTTTGCTCCACTCGAATTAGCGAGCATTTCCTGACGTTATAGATAACGGGATTGATGTGGCAGGAAAGCATATACAAGGAAAAACATGAATTATTATAGTGTTTGAGAGAATTTAATGCAAGAAATTGTATGGGCTCCTTTTATGCTGCAGGTACGACCCCGCCTACACACATCCTCCCTGATTGGGGACGAGGAAGCTGTCGTTAAGCTAATTGCTACCGGTGCCAAAGTCGATGAGGAAGATTTCGTAAGTTAATTATTGAGTTAACAAGTTATACCAGTGCTGTAATGATAAGGTTTTGCATTTTAAAAGAGATGTTTATTATGTTGAGGCGGTTTAAAAAGTGGGCTAAAACTCTTTTTTACTGCGACATATCCGTTCTGAATATGAAAAGCTGCTGCTGTTGTTGTATAGAGTTAATTTGTGAGCTACTTATACCGGTATCCAATAGAAGTATAGAAGTTGCATTAGATCTTAAGCGAATCTTTGAATGAGTTTTCATTTTGGGTTGTAGAAAACAGACGCGGAAAATTGGGGATTGCAATATGATTTAAGCTCATGCATGTCGTATTTGGATGAAACCACGAAAATTAACTCGTATGATTAAATGTGCAACTTGTGCCGCCGGTTCAATCAACATAGTGCTGATTAAAAAAACTAGATATTGATGTTTCTTTAGAATTCATGTAGGAACCAGGAGCGTCGTATTTATAAACCTACAAATCACCGATGTAACCTCCGGTTGTAAGACAGGGGAACACTGAAAAAATTGGGGTTACAAAGAAACTTACTGCTAGCATCCGTCATTGTCAATTTTAGTATCAAATACGTAGTATGTATCAATTATTCCACCCATACCAAATCAGAAGAATCGTATATCTACAACTCGTATATCAATTTCAAGCGGGAGACCTGCATTCTTTCCACATGTACACATTCAATATTAAATATTAAACCGCCGTCGAAGTTTACAAAAAAATAACATGTAACTTGACATTTCTACTTTCTCCCACAATTTTTCTGCACACCAGTAAACATCTTCATTTTCCTCTCGATATGTTCGGCTCATCTCAAAAGGCTTTTTCCACTTTCACAGAAAATGCCGACTCCATTTGCATACTACTTATACCCCTAAAATATTTGATTGAGTAACATTATTCCAATTGTCCAACCAATTCAGGTTCTGACAACTTACTTAAGGAAAAGGAACTCCATATTTTACTCATCTTTTTGCCACAATGTGCAAAGCACAATTCATGAAACTAAAATGTGGAATTGAGACAACTCCTCCGCAAAGGAGGACAAGAACACGTGTGCTTATCCCTAAACAATTTTTCTCTTTGTAGATACTTTTTAGTACGTTCCGAAACAGCACAAAGCACAATGCAAATGCATACGTTTCACAGAGAAAATTACGAGTGGAGAATGTGTGGTTTTATTTTTCACTTCTTTAAAAAACACTTCACCTCCGTGGTGATGAGGCAAGCACCACGCTGAGTTTCTCTGAGGAGGAATAAGGAAAAAGATGGCGAGATGGATGTAAATCCAATCCACCTGTTGAGCACAAACATATTAAGGTGACGAGAACAATGTATTATGGTGAAATCAGTGCACAAAAAAGTACACACGCAGATAAGTATACCACCACACCACCACCGTCATGTGAGGTTTTTTTTTCTTCTTCTAAACAGCTTACACCTACTTACTTAAACATTTACATGAATGACAAAAAGCTTTACTTTTTCTCCATTGTTCTTTCACGAACAAGAGCTGATATACATACAATTGTTGGATGAAGAGGAAGACAAGACAATTTGCCGTTTGTTTTCCAAATAGCCAACGTATAAACATTTGCGTGCTAGAAAACGCAGAGAATAGTTTTACTTGTTTCATCTGCCTACATATCATTTTCCTTCTTGAAAATTTTTTTTCTGATTGGCTAAAAAGGATAAAAAAAACTAACAAGGAAAATTGTGTGACAATATAACGTTGTCACACTTTATCGCGTCGCCGTTAAAGGAATAAGTAATTGGAATCAAAAGGCAAAAGTGTAGGAGTCGTTTGGTCGTGATCAATCACTTATTTAAATGTATGGTTAAATTTTGAAAGAAAAGAAACAAAATAAATGCTTAGTTTATAATCTTTTGGTTTTGTTGATTAATCATTATTGTGTCAATTAACGGCATCGACATGTTGTATCTGTTTTGCGTTAATGCGGATTTGAACTAAAATTGAAAAATTATCGACATCGAAATTCATCATAAATTGAAATTTCAAAAGTCTAAAAATAATATCTTGAATTTGTCGGTGCTGCAGTGATATAATGTCTTAATGCGATTACAGTTGTAGTGAAGAAATGTTTTCTGTAATTTTCTGAACACCCGAGCCGAGCAGTCTCTTCAATCTCCGCACGACAGCACACTCGAGTGCGTTATTTTGCCAATATTTTTCCGAGCTCGTATTTTCGTGTTCATAATGATGACAATCTTGAATGTTTACATCCTCTGATAGCAGAGTTTTATTTATTTTTCAGCAAATTTTCTCTAGAAAACAGTTTGACCACAAGTACTCATATTATATAGTGTTTACATAAGAAACTCCTTTTGCATGCTACAGTATGTAAAAAGAGTGAAGAAAAAACACTTTTTCCTTAAAAAAATCACCCTTTCCACCTGTGATTCAAACCCATTAAACGTATGCCATCGTAAATATATACATCGCATGCAAATTTGCAATTTACTCGTGTGGATAAAAAAGATTACAACAACAACGTGGCAATCATTGCCGCTAGCTAACACCATCGCATATCTTTGTCACTACCTTCATCTTCACGTCTCATTTTTTCCGTCAAGAATTTATCTGCATGCGCAAGAAATTTTTCTCCTTCTTTCGTTTCCATTTTCTTCACAAAAAACTTGTGATGTGATGTTGATGTTGTTGGCACAAAATGTTCACTCATTTTGATCTCAACACTCACCACAACATCAACCCAAGTAAATATTGACATATAAAATCCTTAATGTCCACAGACTACACAACAACGCAACAATCGAGAGGAAAATCTTTTGAGTAGTTGTCATTTATCATTTTTTCTTATGCGAAATAGCCACAAAGGCCATATGCTAATTTTCACTCATCCTCAGAAAGTGCAAATTTTTTTCTTTTTCTCTCTCTCTCGAGGGAGAGGAGAGCTATTAAGTAAATCAAAACATAAATCGAATCGTGAGCAAGCGGAACAAATAGAATGTTAAAATTCTCAAATCTCGGAATGTCTTTTCCACAGAAAAAAATTTTTTTAAAAAACTCTCAGAATTTCAGCAGGTCTTCACCAACCAAACCACTCCGGGCATATTTTTATAAATGTTTTGTGTTTAGCAAATATCTTTCAAAAATAGACAGGAGAGTATTATACCCGCATGCATTCCATTTTGTAATATTCGCAAATTGAAAAATGTGAATGGCTCTGCCAGCCAGCATTCAACATACAACTTTTTTATTCCTGGCACAAAGGGAAGAAATATTAACGCCTCAAGAAAGAATCTTGTAAAACAGCTACTGCGTTTATCAAAACAGATTTTCAAAATGAATGGCTCTTGCTTCTTTTGCCAACTAATAATCAAGACATGTTGAGATAAGGGAAACTTTGCAAATCGAATAAATTTTTTTTATCAAAATAAAAAGTTCTCACAAAACTCTTCAACAACAGCAGCATAGCATTTTACCAGCGAAATTCATTTACAAACCCTTTTCTCGGTTATTAAAAAAATATGTGCAGAGATGCTCATGAATGCGTTTTATATTCACACAATATTGAACCAGACGAGATAAACGGGGTGAGAAGTGAGAAGTAGTCATTAAATGCATTAAATAAGATTTTGATAAAAAAGTGATTATACCCGAAGGAAAAATGTAATGTTTGCAATATGTTTTTTCTTACTTTTTACACAAATTCTACAAATTTTTACCTATATCATATCACTAACGATTTGTTGGATTTGTTTTTCTTTTGATTTTTTCCGGTTTCTTGCGGCGCTCTCTTCCTCCATTCATCGGACAATTGATAACAACATTCTACCGTCTTTATGCTTCTTTCTCTCTACCAACAATCAACGGGGGCTGCTCATCTCGTCGTATCGTATCATTTCGTGGTATAATCATCACATGATTACCGGGTCGTCAATGGGCTTGTTTGTTTACACTTGGCCTATCAAATTTAATGCACCATTGAAAAATATGAAAATTGAATCGTCAACATATTATCATCGTCATCATCATCTCGTGAATGCTGTGTACTACTATGCAAACCTCCCTCATGTTTTTTTGTCGGTTGAATTTCCTCTCCGGTGAATTACTGTTATTGCAAACCCTTTCGGGGAAAATTATGACTTCATTATGGATTATGTAACTACCTGTGTGATATGATTCTCGTATTCATATTCGAACAATGCGACGGCATATTTTTTTTTCATTCCTTTTCCTTCCCCGAATCTAATAATGATAACTAATGTGATGATGACCGTGTAACATGGTCACTTGAACCGAAAAAACGATCTATGCAAAATATAAATGATGGACTTGTGAAAAAAAAATCGTTCCTTCTGTTCGAAACATACACACACACACAAACACACATCACAATGACTGATGATGATAATGATGATGGTCATTTTTGTATTATGTGATATTGTTTGCGAAAAAATATCCCTTTTTCGTATAAAGGCTGGCTGTACTCCTGTGCAACTGGCGTCCGCTGCAGGCCATCTCAATATCGTGAAAATCCTTCTTCAAAATGGAGCCAAACCTGAAAAACAGGATTCCTCGGTAAGGATCGATCTCCATGTATCTCTTTTCTCTCTCTCTCCTTCAAACTTATTTATTTATTTATTTATTACGGTCTACAAGATAGAAACGAATATATCATATTGCTGCTACATCCAAAAAAGATACTTCGATCAAAAGATGAGAGAGAGGTTCAGATAGATGAGTTTTCTCTGAACCAAAATATATATATAAAAAACTTATCGCGTTCATAGTCAACAAGTCATAGTTTTTTATGCAAGTTTTTAAAACATAGTTATTAAAGTAGCGTACTTACACACAGAAGGCTGGTTGTCAGACAAACCTGTAATAAAGCGAGTTGATAATGATAAAGATTTTTTTCTTCTCCGAATGCATATATGTGCATATGCCATCCTCTAAACTTTATTATTCAAGGAATTAACCAGTCTCATGATTAATGATGCGTAATATGGATTGTGAATCAGTAAATTGTGTTTCTCTCTCAAAAAGTTGCCATCGGAGAGTCGCATCAACTTGTTGCGCTTTGCTATCACCTATCACCCAAAAGGGGGAAAATCATTGAAGGGAGAGAGAGATAGAAGTTGACATGATGTACAGGAGTCGTAAGGGATAAGAAGATGAGAGAGAAAAGAATTGATGAGAGTAGAAAAAAATATCAAGTTATTGTCAAATGATTGCACATGTTGCAGAGTCAAGTCCTTCACTTCACATTCATCGAACGAAATCTAGTGGTGAAGTGCATTTATTACGTTGAATTTAAGCGAGAGCGAGAGAAAAAGAGGATCTTTTGTCAAAGAAAACCTGGTTAGCTTCAGTTGTTATCAGCAAAGTGATTCTTTCTTCTTTTCTTCGAAGAAGCCCTTTTGTCTTTGTCATCCCATCCTCTCTTGTCTTTTTGTGTGCATCATATGGGAATAAAATGGTCTTATTGTGTTCTCCCGACAATTGAAAAAAATAATGTCTTGAGAGAAAACAAGCACTAGACTGACCATACGACTACGACTGTGGAGAAGAAGAAAAGTAAATGTGTGATGTGATGCGGTATGCATGATGCAGGTGTGTGTTGAATTGAATGCATTTTGTTGCTCAAAACGACATTCCTTTTTCCCTTCGATTCTAATTCTAATCATCATCATTATTAATGTAATACAGTAGTCGATCCTGAAGACATCAATATTTTATGGTTGTATGCACCGCGTACAATATAATCAGGTCGATTGTCGGCAACTGAAGGACGAGCAGAGTCGTTCGTACGTGGGACACTCACTCAATTTGAGAGAGTCAAGTTGGGAAAATGGGAGATGACCATCGTTGTTGAGTCTGAATCTGAATCTGATATCTGACAATGAGTGCAAACGTAGTAATTGCAAAGCCGTAATAATAATATTTAGTGTAGTTTTTTAGAGCAACGACTTACTTTGCTTCTTTCTTTCTTCGTTCATCATCATGTCAGTGAGCGTCAAGCCGTCATGCCTGCCTAACTACTACTTTCCGACGGTAAGAAAACTACACTCATCTAGTCTAGAGTTCTACACTCAACACGCATCTAAAGAAAAAAGCATCAAATCACAAACAAACATTTTTACTTTGATTCAAAAAAACGCTTGTGCCTTGCTCGAGTCAGTCACAGTCGTCGTCGGTCCTCGTCTCGTGTGATATTCTCTTCTTTTTATGATCCTGCCACTAATACCATACCACTAACTGCGTGCTTGCATGCCTATACTGTCATATTCGTATATGCTCAGAATTTTTTCGTGAATTTTTATAATGCTGATTAAAAAGCAAAAGCTGGTAGAGTTGAGTAGAGCGAAGAAAATGTAGAAATTGTAACGCTTCGTGTGTCTAGCAGCGAGGAAATGTAAAGCGTGCGTAGTAGCTGTGAATGAAGTCGATTCACAATGTATATATTGCTGTGATGTGTGCATTTCATTTTATACGGTATCATTCTAGAGAGCATGATGATCTTCAAAAAAAATGTGGAGGACGATAATGATGTTTATATGATACCCCACACGGTAATGCAATATTTTGCCCTGTTTTAAAATGTTTTCAACTTGACAGATATTTTTTGCTTAAACTGACAATGAGAAGTTCTACTGGTTCTCGCTGGTTATAGAGTAGGTCTCACACACATAATATATTTATGTGTGTATGCCCGTATGAGTTAGAGAGCGATTTGGTATCTCCCATGTGAAAAAATTTAGATTGCGGATGTGGAGAAGTCACAAAATATAAAGCGAAGCGAGATACATTTCTAAAATCTGTGAAAATGGAGTTATTTAGCACCGCATGGCACGGGTTTTTGTTTGCTTTTCATGTGTCTAGTAAGCCAAGCCAGTTACCTTTTCAAATATTATATTACAGCTTTAGTTCAGGAGAGGATACTTCATTCAGCTAGATCGTATCAACCTGTCACGGTATACCAGACTTTTTTTATTTGGTTAGTTATAGGAAGTGCGCAGAAATATAATCTAAAGCAAACCACTGTATTCACCTGAATTAGTTCATAAAAGGATTTTTTGATTTGGATCCGCATATATGCATATGATGTGAATGGACAGTATATAGGAAAATCCTTTTGAAATTACCAGAGCGAAACTGATCGTTGATTATCTGTGCACAATGTCACATAAGAATTGAAAATAATATACAGTTTGCAAGTTGCTTGATACCTGTCGGATTTTCTATATAAACAAAGGTGATGTGCACATCTTTGCATATATGATGTATATATCAATACTCTCTGACAAAAGTCATTTATTTTGCCACCCAACAGCCCAAGCCCAACCCTAATCCACTTTATTACGCTTTATAATAAAAAATTCTTGGTATATAGATTGGTTTTCCCTCTATACTCTTTAAAATGAGACTGAGAATTGATTTCTTTTTAATTTTATTAAGTAAATAAATCCTAACGTACGGTCAATGAAAATCCACTTAACTGCAGATTCTGGCTGACAGTTTATTACCTTCTTTTCCCAAATTGTCCGCTAACAAGTTGAAACCTTTTGATTACTTCAACTTGAACGCATAGATTTATTATTTACTCTAGTTTTTAATGGGATCCCACAAAAAACTGAAAATTGCCATTTCTTGTTCTCGAGTTTTAAGCAAATATATTTTCTTGGAGGCAAAAAACGGATGCTGATATAGTGTTGGACATTTTTTACTGGTTGCCCTTTGCCAGTTTAGTATTTTTCTCAAAGAACCGGAACGAAAAAGCCATTTTACAATTTGATTATTGCTCTTCTCCCTCAATTGATATTGTTATTGTTTATGAGAGACGGGAAGCGGAGTTCAGGAACGGCGGACTTTTATGATGTCCAATTTTTGTTATTGTTTCAGGGTTCTTCGGAAGATGATAAGTGTAGCTTATATTGCTTACCAATTTACTTCTCAAACACTCTGGGCAATATAATAACGACAAACAAGTCCGCGTATTATTCTTTAATGAAGTAAGTGAGAGGCTTGTGTGTGCTGAAGTTGAGGAACAGTACAAAAATGGTTAAGAATGCGAGCCGCCGCCGTTATAATTTTTATTATGATTGTTAAATAAAACCTGATTATAAACAGATAGAAGAGCATATTCTGATCTGACAGAAGCGTGGGCAATAATAAGGGTGAGCGAGAAAAAAATACGCTATCGTATAAGAGCGTAGGCACAAAATGGCATGTAGTTAGTTATGATCTTTGCGAGATATGGATGATGATGGGCGTGTTCGCAAAACAATATATATTTTCCTATGATATCTATCCTCCTCCAAGTTGGTGTAATAAAATGAATGGGTTCTTTTTGAGTAAGATTGATGTATTTGCATCTTGCGATAATTGATAATTAATCATAGTAGATATGATAATTAAGGATGTAATAACTTCCTCCAAACGTAGTCACAAAAAATGGATATAGTGTTCTTCTTCGATATGAAAAAACAACAATGATGCAAGAGAACTGCCTACAAACATATGGACGACATATGTTAGCGTTGATTTATCTTTTAATCTTGAGAATCTAAAGAATTCAGCGAAAATTGTAAGAAGAGAGAAGTATAGCGAAATTACTTCCGTTTCTTATTCAGACATGTAATCCCATTCCACAAACCCTTTTATTTCTTGAAAAATGTGTATTGCCTCTTGGGAACTTTTCTGGTGTACTTTACAAACTCCCGATTCTAATTTACAACGTAAAGAATGATTTTCAACGGTTTCAGTGTTTCATGAGAACTACGAGAGAGAGAGAGCTTTATTTTATTGAAGGACGAACAAAAGGGTTATTGAGACTTGTGTATGTAGAGAAATGTTGAATCTCGTTTTATTATTGTGGGAAATAAAATGCTTCTCTTCAAGAACAAAAAATCGGGACATAAAACTTACCCCACAGGTAAAAGTTCATACAAAAGGCTTCTTCATACAAGAATATAAAATTACTTAATTTTTAATTGAATTGGCATTCCAGACACAATCTCACGGCACGGCTTGTGAGTGTGTAAAACAGATTTTTTGTACATCATGTTTTCACAACTTGGTATCTCTCCGAGGTAAAAACGCTTTTGTTTATTGCTGATAGCTGACAATTCCTCAAGTGCGTTTGTTAATAAAGCTTCGAGTGAAGCCCAACCCCGACGGAGGAAACACGGGAACGTGTTCAATTCACATAATAATTTCATACAAAACACAAGCAGGAAGATTTTGAGCAGCAGGTGTGTCCACATCCACTATGACTTTTCTGCCTCGAGTCTGACTGGTGTCGCAAACAATTTTCAAGGAGCCTAAAAACTCAATTGAATATTCAACACTAAAGTTTTAAATTTATGCTAACTGATGTGTCCTCCTGTATCAAAAAGGAGTAATTCAAAAAAAAATATCGTCTCGTTTTCACCAGATATATATTTTCAATATCGTCCCATCTCCACTTGATGTGGTGCTGAATAATAATGAGTAACAAGCAGAAAAACTTTTATTTTGGATTGGATGGATATCATGTTTCCCCACTTTGGCATATGGATTCACTCACGAAGAAAAGAAGTTTTCTCTCTCTCCTTGTCTTTATAAAATACTGAAGCTTTGCCACACATGACATAATATATTTCACAACAATTTCTCACTTTTCGTCTCCCCTACCAGTTTTTTCAGTGTGAAATATAGTTGACCTCTTGCACGTTTTTTTCTGCAGCAAGTTGAAAAAATGCAAATTAACAGGGAGAGCTTTTAACTACTGTGACTAGGTGACTACTTACTACACTAAAAATGTGACTTGTCCGTTTTCGCCTGTATCGTTTTTCTGGGTGGATTGGATATATTAATGTGTTTTGCGTGGTTTCTCATCTTCTTTATGGAAATGGAAACGTTTTACAAGACACAAAAAATCTTCATCTGAAGAAAGGCAAGGCGGAATTCCATACCCAATCTGCAACATTTAAGCAATAATTTCTCTCTGTTGTTTAGGTGCGTTTCATAATCATTCTCAAATCATTATCATCGTACACGATATATCCCCGACGAACGTTGTGTGGTGGTTTTTAGAGGTGAAACATATTAGCAACTTGTTTTTTCTCTCATAATAGATATATGGTGGACGTGGAGTTCGACTTGTGAATCAAGTGGAAAAATAAAACATTTTTTAAAACGATTTTTTTTCTATCACAACAAGTGGGGTCCACTTTTAGTGTCTTGCCACTCTTGCCTTTCTCGTTGCAATAATTTATCTTCCGACAAATTGTCAAGATTGTGGTTGATAGTTAATGGTGATATGTGATCCTGAAAGAGGAGGAATATTATTATTCGCCGGCATTTTCCTTTTTCTTACTGAAGTTCCCGACTCGGGTTGCTCTTGCATGCCAGCCTTGTTGTGAACTTTTCCAATATATCTTCTGGTAAAAAGCCATGTGTCAACGTGGTCATGAGAGCATACGACGAACTTGAACTTCTTACCAGTTTCTCTAGAGGGAACATATATTTCTTGGCAAAATATATTGGTTTCTGTGTTGACTCCCTTGTCTCATATTCCCTCACTCAATATAATTTTCTCACAATCGCTTGGAAGCTTTTAGAGAGAAAGAAAATATGTGCACAAGACAGGAATTAATGGGCTCAACATTGCAAAGTTGACAGGCACTTATGGGCTTTTGTTTTTCTGAGAGAAATCAAGGAAAACTGTGATTTCGAAAATTCAACGGAGCAGGAGTTTATGCGCTTATTCTTTCTGCTACTTATCTCATTATCATTGAATAATTTGTCAGGATTGACAGGAAGGAATGAAGGGATAATCTATGGAGAATCTTCTTGATCAAAAGGATTTGATTTCCTCCTCCGTATATTGTTCTACACTTGCACGCACGCAAAATACAATACCTTATTAACTCAATTATGTATTCAATGGCATTTTATATGTTACAGGCAGTCAAGCTTAAGAAAGCAATATCTGTAACATCACAAGTGTAACGGAGTGGCAGAAGCTCACCCTTTGAAAAAAAGTTCACGATTTTGTAGATTTCCCGATATTACTTTGGTGGCGCAGTAAACTTCAACGAAGGATATTTCAAAAAAGTTTTTTTGTCCAACTATCAGTACAGGTTATCCATCATGTAGACTGTTAACATTAATCAATGTTGGGTGAGTTGATGAAAATCAGGAATTTATATTCTCTCTCGCAAATGATGATCAACATAATATCCAGAGAAAATGAACATTAAGCGAGTTTCAGATTGCCTCAGACAGAAGCGAACACTTTTGCTAAAGTTTCTCTTGTTCTCAGTTCAATAACACTTTAGTATCCCGAACACGGCGAAGAGGGAGGCGGACAAAAGGTGTAACATTGTGTGCATATCACTCGCATACTAAAAAACCATAAAATGGTTAATTTACACCGATGGAATGTAGAGTAGCTATCTACTAGAAAAATATGCAAAAAAAACTCTGCTCACTTCACAAAGCATTATATCATTACTAAAAAAATCTTGTATACAATCGTATATCATCAACATATCATGACGGTCTAGTTCCAGTTTTTTTTCCTTTCTCTTGCGAAGTGATTGATACAAATGATAAGGAGGAATTAATTGCTTGCCACAAAAACAATCCTTTAGCGTCTTAAGCCGTGACTGTAGACTACAGACACGGGAAAGTACAAATTACGCGTGTAAACGCCCGAGTAGAGAATATTTTTTTTGCTCGTTTACTCTCTGATTTTTTGTATAAAGACCTGTGGGTCATCCAATCACATCTTTATGCCTGGCGTTGTTACAATCGCCTCCAGCTGAACCGAATTAGAGGGCAGGTCCGAGACCGAGAGAGAAGAAGGGAAATGATCGTGTGATTGAAAGGTGTAGTAGTTTAAAAGCTAACTGTTGATAAATATTGGTTACGCACATCATCATCCCATCAACTCCAATAAACGCAAAACTAGTGCCACACTGTCAATAAAGGAGCTTGATAACTTGTCGAGAAAATCTACAATTTGACTGACACTAACGCAAATAAATGTGCATAATATGAAACTGATGCGGGATGATGGGAGAGAGAAAAAATCGTTAGAAAACTGACATGGAGAATATGTTGCAGGCTTGTCAGGAGCAATTTGTAATAAAACCAGAAGTGAATGAGTATTGAGTTGGTATGAAGGGAGAGTATAAGTATAAGCTCGAGGGGATATAAAAGAGGTCAATAGTCACTATAAACAAAATGCATAAATATTTTTTATCGTCTCCATTTAATTCTATCACTAGACAATCGCCATGTGCGAAAATGATAAGCTTCAAAAAAAATCAGAGAGAGAGAAAAGTTGATTCAGATAAAAATTATTAAATGAAGTACGGAAAAGAAGGATAATGCATGCTAACTATCTTACTTTTTCTTGATTGAACTAACGCTTTTGTCATTATATTTGTTTTCCTATTTGGTTACGCATTACGCAACAGGATTTCTCTGATAGATTACTTTTTTCCCCTGATTATTACGACGATTTGCTCTCAATGAACATGAGTTGAAGTTGAGTGAAGTGAAGATAAATGTGTGTATGCCCATATCATATATGCCTTTGGAATTGGAATGATCATCAAACGCTAATTGTATTACCTGCACAGTGCAAAATGATGAGAGAGATAAAGTTGAAATGTACATTCGTTCGTTTCTCTTTTATCCTGAGTGATTCTTTATTGTGATGTAATCCTTTCGCACCTTGTCATTAACAAAATACTTCCCGTCAACAAAGAAAAGAGCAGCAACGAAGCAACCACGATTTAATTTAATAATGGTTTGAATGAATTGTAAAGGGAAAACATGTTAAAAGACAAGGCGAATTGTTACATTCTCACTCGTCGTCAGATATATTTATGTAGGGTTTTTTTATATTCGACGAAAGCCTGTCATTTCTTGCATGCTAATCAGATATTCTTGATATGATTCTCAATGGCTGAAAAACACATTTTAGTTGTTATTTTTTGTATGTGGAAAAGTACAAGTGCGTAGTAAAAGATGAAGGTGTGAAGACTGCTAATTAGTAGAGATGTAACTTTTTTGGACAGTTTTATGATTACATGGTTTTGCTTGAGATTTTTTTTCAACAAAAAAGTGTTTATGATTATATATTTTTTGTTTATTTGCATATTTACAGCACGGGAATACATGTCTTCATGAAGCGTCTTGGCGTGGCTTCGCCCGTCTCGTGAAGGTGCTGAGCAACAAGGCCACAGTGGACCGACAAAACAACGGTGGCTTCACCGCTCTTCACCTATCCTGTCAGGCCGGTCACAACCAGTCAGCTCGTGAATTACTTTTGGCAGGAGCGGATCCAAACTTAGTCAACACGTATGGGGACACAGCCCTCCACACAGCGGTCAGATATGGGCATGCCGGTGTCGCAAGGATTCTCCTCAGCGCAAGAGCTGGTCCAGATGTTCAGAATAAAGTAAGAAAGGAACAATTGTATAAATTTTATTTTATTTCAAGAGAGACGAGATGAAGGCTGGATGATAAGCTCGTCTGTGAAAACCTAATGTTTCTACCAAATGCATATGTATGCATACATGCATACAATACAAACATAAACTTTTATGGAGAGAGGTTCAAGAGGAAGGTGGATTGGAATGCAGTTTTTCGTGAACTTGAAATGTAACTTTATTGTCATCATTATTGTCACTGCCAAATAAGATATAGGTATGACAGGATACGTCATGTCAAGTTTCAAAATGTACACGAGTGCATCTCAATGTCCGAGAGAGAGAAGATCTCTGACGGTATTATTGTCTCAGACAGATATGATATGGGCATTGGGCATACTACGAAAAATAATCTAGTTCTCGACAAAAGTTCATCTGTATTTGTATGCGAATGTTCACATAAAATGTGGAGATGATTCTATGATATGGATTTTTTGGCAGGCTTCCTTGTTTGTAGTTGTTACTCTGTTTGTTACCTTATGTTTGGATTGAAATCATGAAAAACGCGATTATTTAGCCCTCAGCCGCTCTCAGCCTCATCTTTTCCCCAAAACAATTTGAATAAGACATTTATTTTACCATGTTTTTTTCTTGTGAAAACAACAACCATACACATTGTAGATTCTAGCTAAGCTTATGTACTTCTTTTCCTCAGATATGTGTCCAGTTCCATGGACGAACCACTTCATTAACACATCCTCCCTTTTCTCTCAAGGTATTACATGAGCACACTGGCACTAGAAAAGGAAAGGAGAAAAGCAAGTTGTTGAAAACTGCGTTCAACGTACCTGCTATATGGACATATAAAAAACCTCTTGAGTAGATAGACATGGACGGGAGAATAGTAGTGCACGCCTTGCTGCTTCAGGACAATAAATGTCAACTGGGATGCATAAAGTAGTTGTTAGAATGTGACCAGGCGAGATAATTTAAGTTTAAGTGGACAGGTCAATCTCTCCTCTTTCTCGTGAATACAAATATGTACATATGTTCACGTAGAAAGAAGAATTTTTATATATCCTTCATCGAAGTGAGGAGAGATACAAAAGAGCAATTTTTAAAACACTGTTTTTTATTTGTGTACAAACAGCCCTTGTAGATAATAATACTCGTCAAAAAAATCCCTGTACACACGTATTCCCTTTTTAAGCTCGCATATTTTAATCAACATGATGATAGGTAGAAAATAAGCTGTGTGATGCTCCACTCATATACATAAATACGTCGTCATCATGATTAGTATTATTAAGATTATTGAGATGAAATGGAAAAGGATTTTTTTGAAACCAAGAAGTCCAAGCGACAAGGTGCGCTTTCCGTCTTCAATTAGCCTTTTTGTTTACACTGACAGATTGCCTTAATGGGCAGATGAGCTCATTCACTCACTCATCCAGTCAGTTGTATTGTTGTAGGTTGTAGAGTGGCGAGATTTTCAATCAGATGAATTTTTTTTGAATGGGAAAAGGTTATTATAAAGTTTGGCATTTTTCATAGAGATGCTGTATGCTAAATTATGAGGAGTGATCACTTCAACAGACACTTATTATTTATAGTGCCAATCTTACTGATAATCACGGTCGTAAAATAAGAATGCTAGTCAGGATTAAGATGAACTTATTACTGTACTGTGCTAGAGCAAAAGAGCGAAGTGATAGAATGTTGGGGAAAAATCGTTAATGATGATGATGTTTCTTGTCTTGTTGCAATAAAGCAGCATTCTTACGATTATTATGCTGTTGAGAGTATTGGAAAAAGGCAACCTTCAATTTCACAAATTGATTGGCACTAAAGAATAAGAAATGGTGGAAGGACTCGACTGAGGGAGGGGATTTGCTCGATCTTAAAACTTGGTTTCATTAAAAACTTTATTTTTCTGCACAACTCTTCTTTAGTGGGCGCCTTCACATGTATTGACTCGGGATTTTTAAGGAGTTTTCACACAAGCACAAAGACTACATCACAGTCTTTGTTGTTTTTGCTATATTGAAGCTAAGGGTTCACCTCATCTTCAATACGGTAAATAGGATATGCCTAATCGATATATATATATCCCTCATTTGTGCCATCTTCAAGTCACAACATTCAATAAATATCTGTCAGTCCGCCATTGTTTGGCAATTTGGCGAGAATGGCTTTGTCAGAGAAAATAAGAAGTCTAAAATCTAGTGAGCCGTTATGTGCATGCTGTGTACGTTCACAAAGCATATATATAAAAAATATATTCTGCACAATTGTTATCCTAAAATACAGGGATAAGATCGTTAGTTCGATTTTTAACTTGGCATGAATGACTACATTCACTCCATGAATCCACGTTTGTTTAACTCATTCCTGCCATCATTGGTCATTCTGCGAAAATGGTTAAATTGAACTTTGTCATGTAGCAGGTGAAGTGGTGGGGATCGAACCAACAACAAAAAATCATGCCATTCACCAGTCAAATCTTACGAGACATATTGTGTCAGTCAGTGATTTTTTCCTGTGAAACTTTTGCACACAACTCGACTATAACGAAGCTTGTATGGTGACCAAAGAATCGACGTTTTTGTTATCATCAAAAGTTGCATGCTGGTTTGCGTGTTCCTTGTTCCTTCCTCCCCACTCCCCAGCAAAAAAAAATCGTACGGATATATAATATTTTCTCCTCCTTCTCATCTTCTCTTGTGCAGATCAATAATAAATGATGGCTGTCAAAATGGAGGCAAGGAAAATAATGAGCGTAATGATGGCAATGAAGCAAACTGTAATGATGTTTACTTCAATCACACAAGCATTTTTGTGCGTAAAGAGGCTTTATAAGATTTTGAGAAGAAGTGATTTCTTGTTGGCACACGGCAAATAAGATGGAGAGATCATCATCATAAGGGCTTCACACACAAAAAATCGATTGGAAAAAGATGTTGCAAAATGAATTTCATAAAAAGTCTTGAAGTAGTTTTGTGATGAGATGAGGTGACTAGCGTGTGTGCATATAATGCGGGCATCTTCTTCTCTCTCCTACTTTATAGACCATCATAATATCACACAGTTTACAAGAAATATGCTAATGAAATGACTTTCTCGCTTACATTTTCATGTCTAAAAAAGTGATGTTTATTATGCGAAATGTACCCCTCTCGAGTAATTTATTGTGGTGACTTATCGTTTAACTTGCTCGACTTCATCTCTCCTCTCTGACTCCTCTCTCCCAATCGCATCAGCAGAGTGTCTCTCGTCTAGTCGACGTCATAGTCGTGATGGGAGGAATTTTTAGGCACATTATTGACTGGTCGCTTACTGAGATTGTGAAAATTATTGCTCGCATATGGAAAATGGCGTGACTTCATGTGTGTGCACATAAAAGCAAACATGAAGATAAGCTTAAATTCATATATGTTTCAGGTTGGTTTGATTACAAAATTATATGCCTGAAACACTTCTTTATAAAAAAGAACATTTTGAGAAATGTCAACTATGCATATCATAGCAATGTCCGAAAGTTGAAGAAGAAAGTGAGATGAATCTCATTAGTCTCCCCGTCACTTTGTTGCATATCATGAGTGCATGCAATGAGCAATTATGTAGCTTTTTGGTAAAAATGCGTAATCACCAAAAAAAACAAGCACTTGGACAAATAAGGAATTTTAATGCATTTTTGACCATTTTTAATCAAAACAATATGTGCTCATTGACTTATTACGTGGAGGAAATTGGCCTATTCATGAAGTTGACAAAAAATGTGCTGGTGATGAAGCAACTGCTGCGACAGTTTTCTCTTCTTGAAAAATACAAATGGATTAGATAAAGAGGCTCGCATAATAATTAAGGATTGCTGCCCACGTACACCTACTTAACTTGTATATATAATGTCAACCCGATATGAGATTACTCTGAGCTAAACCGGTGTTCTTTTTTTGTTGAATTTATTAAAATTTCAGAATGGAGACACCCCGCTTCACATCGCGTCCGCAATGGGTCGTAAAAAGCTGACAAAGATCCTTTTGTCTGCAGGATGCCGCACTAATCTCCGCAACCATCAAAGGGAAACCGCCCTCGACATTGGGATTAGGAAAGAATACGATGATATTTGTACAATGCTTCAAAATCCTCCAGATGTGATCACTCCCATGCAGCGGGACGAGCTAAGGGCTTCAAAGTACAATAACAGTAAATCTGCGTCATCGTCGAGTAGCAAGAATAAATCGGATAAGAGGAGGGATTTATCGTCGGAGAGGAGAAGTGGAGGAGGGAGTAGTGGGAGGAGTCATAATAATAACAATAATAATAAACGGGAAAAGTCTGGTGGTTCAAGTTCAAAACAGTCGAGCTCCAAAGATTCGCCGAGTCAATCGCGGTCACCGAGTAACGATATCCTTCCCAACTGGTCTCCGTATGGATGCCATTATCATCCGAACCCTCAAGCTTTCCCTCCGCCAAATATTGACTCACTTCCAGAGGAACCTTTAAGGAGTGGCGAGTTGTACTATCTCGACTTGGCTGGAAATATTCATAAAGTATATTTTAAAAATATATAAATATGCTTTTTATGGACAAGATCAATTTGTTAAGTCGTCATATTTCATATTTCTTGTTTTCTCCAGGGTCCGATAGGAATCTCAGAAGGGTGCTATTGTACACCGATTCTTCAGCCGACGACGAGTGTGGTCGACAGTCCTGCCGTTCAATGTGCCAAAAATTGTCAGGAGCAGTTGAGGTCGCTGACGACGCAACTCTCCAAAATCCACCTGGACACTCAAGCCCAGCTCTCATCCCTTCAGTCAATGCTTAACGAGAAATTAACGCAGAGGGAAAGCTGCCAAAAGAATAGTTGCGAGACGCAGCTGAAAGACTGGGTGAAACAGTACAGAAGATTTCGAAAAGGTTCATACGATTAACTTATCGCAGGTTTTAAATCCGGAACATCACCTAACTTTCGAATTATATAATTTACAGAACTATCAAAAAACCCAAAGGCGTTAGTTCAAGCCAATGAACTTCTCGAGCGAGCTTCAACCCTAATGGTAACCCGTCCCGCGTCCCCTTGTGCAGAAGAAGAAGAATCCGATAGTGATAGTGGGCTTTAAGAAGAAGTTTTTACAACAATTTCCCAAAAACTATATAAGTTTAAATATGATTACAAATAACTTTTCCCATTTATTAAGTAAAATGAACCCCTTTCTCTGTACCTGTCAAAGATTTTATTAAGTATGCGAAATATTTTTGTCTCTACAAATACATTTTTTGAAGCTATATAATATTTCAATGAAATAAACGGCCCGCGTGAGTCATATAATATCGTTAATATAGCTGAATTGAAATTGTAAATGAATTCAGTTTAATTAAGTTTAATACGCCAGGAGGACTCGATTACTGTGATTATCTCCAATGAATGTATTCCTTATCTTCATCTCGACCTTCTTCAACGAGTTGTAGTTGCCCATCCAGTGCTGCCAAATGATACCCGTTCCAAAACCATGTGTTCCATTACTGTCCTTTTCGTCAAGATAGAGTCCATTCAGATTGGACTGGACAGGAAAATGAACAATAATTTTAGTGTTATTTTTATTCTTGTTTCAGAAATTTTTGCTTGTTTTGAGTATTTTGAAATTATACCTCGAAACAAGCATAGTACCACCACCCTGCGGAATATGTCTTTGCGCAGTGTCTTCTTGGATCAGTGTCATGATCTTGTTCTGGAGTACTAAAATACATTCCGTTGTGTCTTGTCAGAGAATCTCCTGATGGGTCAATTTCAACGTCAATTTCCATCAATGAAAAATTATTTTAGCACATAATTTTTAATAGGTCGCAACTTCTCACCTGCCGTTCCAGAATATCCAGAAACATTAATTCTATACATTTCGGAGGCATTTGCAACCTTAAAATAGTGATAGTTCGCATGACGAGTTTCTCCAGACCAATTTGTTAGCTCTATTCGAAGCTGCTGAACTCCAAGTTGACACAAGGATGCGATATTTGACAAACCTTTTGTTAAAACGGGAATATCGAATAAGTGAAGCACTTTGGTTTATTGGCCCGTGTTTCTGATTTACTTATTACAAATGTGATATCAATTTACCCAGCCAAAAATCTTTGTTCAAGTCTCCAAATCCTTTTTCGTATTCCATCCAAGTTCTGGAGAAAGACTCCCGAGTTTCTCCTATTGTGGGGATAATTGTGTGCCCCCGTCGCTGAATTACCGTCCAACCGCCACCATCAGTTTCCATATCGCAATAAACCTTAAATAAATTATATTTTCATGAAGTAACTTATTTAAATATTTACATGCAATTGTTCAATTTTGCAAATGCGTACATCTGTGGAATTGTCATTGATCCTGGAGAAAATGGAGAAAACGCCGCTGCTGACGTTTCGAAGAAGTCTGATTTCAGCACAGTCTCTTGGGCGTACTATTCTTCAAAGTAGAAAGTAAAGTGTTAGTCTTTAAACTACTGACATTCTTCTCTGAAACAAGATTGTTTTAATATATTTCCGTGGCTGGGCTTTTGGTAATGATGAGAGAAATGGAGTTGGAGCTTACTTACCCGTTCGCTGAAATAATTACAAGAATTTATCTAGAGATTAGAAATGAGGTTTAAAAATGCGGGTTTGTTTTATAAAGTCAGAAATGACAATAATACCTTTAAAGTTTCTTCATCCACTGTTCGCATTAAAAGAATTTGAGAAATGTTGAGTCTAGCAATCTCAGACTTCAACTCCAATATCTAAAATATATTTAGAAGAACGGGTCTGACATCATATCAGATTCCAAAATTGCACTAACGTCTAGCGTATAATGATAAAGTTTAAAGTTAATAGTTAATGTTGCTACTCTTGCTACCTCCTGCCTCTGCAACTTCAATTCCTTTGTTAGATTTTCTCCGTTTTGAATGGCATTCGGATGAAAGTCTCCATTTTCGTCACTTTTTGCCTGGTCTGCAATTAAGTCCATTGGAATCATAGGATTGGGCTGTCCTCTGGGTTTACTGAGCTGTGAAAAATGTTCCCATGAAAAATGACCGTAATAAAAATTTTTTCGCATATATGTCATATACTTGCATTGTTTTGACATTGTTCGAAACCTGCGAAAGTAGCTCATCAAGAAGAGTTTGCGCACATCGTAATTTATCTGGAGCCTGATTGGCAGCCAAAGCCGTGATGTTCTGAACCTATTTTTTTAACCCGAGGCATTATGGTACATTAGTGCTTTCATTTTAATTAGAAAATGGAATTACGCACACAGCGATTTTAAATTAGTTACATGTCGCTTTGTGTACGCCTTCACAGAACTAATTTGCCTCTTCAACTCTGCCGACATTTCCTTCAGGGACTCATTCACGAATTGTTCCCTTTTCGATGTTGCCTTCTCCACCTCACCATAAAAATGCTCCATTCTCTGGACTAATTCCTGATGCCTCAGATGAAGACCATTGACGTCCTTGGTATTCTCGGTAAGAAGTCTGTGAAGCTGTATAAATTGCATAAACTTTATAATAATTGTTTACAAATAATTATGCGTAAAAGGAGTTTTGAAATTGGTTTGCATAATTCATGAACCCACCTCGCCTGTACCTTCTTCCTTATGATTAGGATGCTGTCCAAGCCTGACAATGGTTCTTTCAAGATTTGTAATCTGTAAAAAAGCATTTCATATTTTTAAAAGATATTTGGTCATGTTTATGCTTATCATGATTTCGAGCCTTTTCTTTTTTTTACATTTTCTTTCAAGGCTTGCAAGGTCACATCATAACTTTCAAATTTATTTTGAAAATCGGCCACAAGTTTCGCAGAAGCATCTTCCCTTTCCCGTCCCCCTTCTGATATTAGGGCACCTGCAGAGCTCACAGGACTACTACTAGCTCCTCTCACATCCGTCGGCCTTGATGACGACCCAGGATCAGTGGCCACCAGCGAAATGAGAGGCAAATCTCTTGTTGGAGGCTCAAACCCAAAATTCGTGTCTCTCACTCTCTTGTGTGTTATCGGGTGCTCGTAAAAGCCCCAATTATTTTGGTAAGGGGACTGATGCAGATAGTGATGTTGTTGATAGCGACTTTGTTGAGGAGGAATGAAAGGTTGATGATTTTGATGTTGCTGACTCCCTCCTCCGTGGGAATTTGTAGCTGTTGAAGAAGAAGTGCTACCAGAAACTGTTTGATACTGATAACGCAGTCTCTCCACAATTTCATCCACTTTCTTTTGAACTACTTCTTCCACTTTTTGAGTAAAAGTTTGCTCCATGTACAGCACCTATGTGACATTAAAGGCAAATATTATTTAGCCTCTTTAACTTTCCATTTAAAAGCATCATTTGAATTTATGCATCTTTTTGGGGTTTAATGTGACCGTGAGAAGATCAGAAGAGTGTGTTGGCTTCTACTACTTCTGTTAGGTACACACTTTGTTAATGATAAAAAAATAATTTTAAAATTGTATGCGGCAAGTCTTGGATTATTCATTGAAACAAATTAGTACCATTGATGGATGACATTTTTTCATTCCAATCCAAATCCAATACTCGATGTATTTCTACTCTCACTTTTAATTCAACATTATAGCAAGCGTATATATGCTATTGTAACATGTAAGTCCAATACAGCATTATATTTACCTTGTTTTCAAGAGTGTGAACTTTTCGTGAGAATTTCAGCCGAAATTTGTAGTCCTCATGATCCTTCTCCTCAATTGCCTTTGTAAGCCAATCAATCTGTTTGGAATCAAGCAGAAAAAATGGAAAAATATTAATTTGAAAAGCGAGAGATACAAGATCGAACGAGACGGTGAGCAGACGTCGTCGTCAATAATACAATACAATGTTTTATGTTGATTTTCACATAGTTTAAGCAGGGGCGTGTGAGTGCCACCCGTGATATCACTTTATAAAAAAATGGTACACACTTTATGTGTGCAAAAAATGCTACAGTTTTTAAACAGATGGAATATTGAAAAGCAGCAGCTAATGTACGTATTATCAGGCTCTGGCTATGGTGTTGATTGTTCTCTCATAAAGCGTAACATGGCACACAATGACACCAGACACAACACATTGTTTTAGGATTATATAATGTGGTTATAATCAGTCATCTTACTGATGGAAGTCATATTAAAATCCAATTCTTAAGATATGCATCATCGTCATGATGAGCACAAGCAGGTAGGATGCCATTATTGTAAATCTAACAGGTCGTATTTTGGGATGTCCTGTCTGCAAATGGGTTCTTAGTCAGTAATTTATTGAAAAGTCTCACAATGCCCCGAAGCTCAGAGCAAATTACTATTCTCAAATATGACTCTTTTCTGACATTTCTGACTTTGCACATAAAATACCTGTGGTCCATTATGCATTGCCATTATTAGCTATAAAAAAGATGTCGTGATGGTAGGTGTGACCCTTATGATGTGGCGATGACTGATCGGTCAATTACTAATTAATCATAAATAGTAAGAATTTCTCGCACCCATTCCATTTAGATTGAATATTTACAACTAATAAAAGTTGAAATATCTTTACATTCACATTTATATAAATAACTTGTGGACTATTTGTTTTGTTTTAGTTGTGGGATGGAAAATGGAAGAACTGGTAAGGCTATGGTAATTAAACCGGCTACACAGAGTGCATTGTTTCAAAGCTAATAATTTTGCTCTAGAACTTGTACGCTATCATAATTATCATTAGTCTTTTGTGTTAATATTTGCAGATTACACTCGAATTTTTAAATTCCACAAATATAGATTAATGACAGCAATTAAAACAAACACGATTGTTTATAAGCTCCATTTTTGAGCTTGTGTTTGTTGACATATCGCAAATGATTTTTCATTTGCACTTCATTCTACTGAATGAAAATTAGATGCCATGAGTATTCTTTTAGCTCTTTATCAGCTTCCCATGTACTTTTAAAGATATGCTTATAGGTATTTACGTCTTCGCTGATATAACAATTCCAACCACAATTGTGGCTATATATTCTCATGAATCCACAATTCTTTGATTTCCCGAAGTTCGAGATAATTGACATTAACTAAGTTTATTTAGCCAACAATTGGCATACTCCCGTAAATACACATTGCACATTTTTATGAACTTATGCAGCTATGTAGTGTAGTAAATGAATGATGTGAATCGCTTTCCTTCGAGTTTTTGTTCAGAGAGAAGCGAAATTTCCATGTATTTATAAAAATATTGAGTTGTAACTCAAGTACCTTTCGGAATATCTCCTCCTGAGAACGTTTTAAGGTGTGAAAGTAGTCGACGACACCACGGTTGGCATTTTGGAGTGTGCTGCTCGCACTACCACCGCCATTATTACTAATACTACCTCCATTGCCAAACAGGTCACTGTGAAAATAAATGTAACTCCGATTAACAATAATGTGAATGGCAGATATTGAAAAACCATATTCCCTGATCAATGTCACTTGATGACATGTCACTTGTGTGATTTGTAGCTCTAATTTACCTGTCATCTTGACAATCAACAAGGATAATTGTACTGAACGAGAGTAAAAGTACGAGTATGTAGATATTATGTTGAACTAGCTTTGAAGCACAGTTGTTCGAGTAGAACTCCATTTTGGGGGCGACGATACAATTTGACAAAAATTTACCATGTCCACTTTTTAATTAAAACACCAAACCTTTTGATTTTCTCTTGCATTAAATTAAAAATATACTGTTCCAAATTACAATTTGGATTGTGATATGTTTTGTTTGCCCTTATTTCAATCTTTTCATTGATTCAAGCAAACAGAGACGACACACACAAGCTCCTGTTTACTGAATTACACAAACTTCATCTCTCAAGAACGAGATCTTTCATTGGATTTGGAAACATGTATTTTTAACCCCAAAGTGCACATGTGATATAAATATCGTTTGGAAGGACAGACACAGATCATGTTCCAAGTTTGACACAATCTTTGGGTCTAAACGTACAGAGACAAATTACTCAAAAACATGAGTTCATCGCTAATTTTTTCATCTTTGATCTGTTTAGTAGCTCATATCTCTTAAACTTGTCGCAGAGTTGATGAACCAGATATTATATACTTTCGTTTCACATGGTTTTCCTCAGTTTGTAAATAAAAATTTATTATGCTCTCTCTGCTCTGTGGTTTTACTTTTCAACATTATCGTACGTTTTTTGACCGTCTGCAATTTATTCGCCATAGCCTAACCAAGGTTTTCCAATGAAATTTTCTACGAATGGAGACATTTAAGCATGGTGACATTCT
>JAQFZW010000733.1:0-44471 GCA_034687055.1 Heteromurus nitidus | reverse complement strand
CGGATACAGACGGACGGACGGACGGACGGACGGACGGACAAAGCAAACGCATAAGGAGCGCTGCGCGCACCTAATAATGCGCAAGATGTGAAGTGAATTAGCATTTCATTATAAGCAGACAACAACTCTCTTGGCTTTTGGGATGAGTATGAGAGTGCAATTAGAAAAAGTCAAGCGGCTATAACGTAACTGTCCCAGCAACTCCGCTTCGCAACTTTTTCTATGAATCAATCCTCCTCTTGCGCTTGAAAAGAGTCATATATCAAAACGAGTAAAAGATCACCATCTCGTTTTATAATCTTCGAAGAAGGCATTTGATTCTGTACAGTATTTGCACTTGCACTCCACACTTATGCATAAAATTACTCTATTCGTCTTCGTATGTAAAACTACTCCACTGTGAAATCATTAAAAGTTTTTTGGTTCTTACAATTTATAAAGTGTCACACAACACAGAAACGTTTATCTGCGAAAGACTTGTAAATAGTTCCCTATTCGCAGACAATGGGAGAAATAGGAATTTCTTCTAGAAATATAGACATTTATGGCTTTTTTGGTAAATGCAACTCCATAACCCTGTGAAATGCCAATTTGATGAGTTCCCAATTCTCATTTATATGATAATATTGTCTCGAAATATTGTGTGCAATCACATACATCCCACAGTGTTCCTTTTCCCGTGTAGGTCCTTTAGCAGACGACGACAATAATATACGTACGAATTTTTGTCGAGTTGTTTTAGTTCAGTTCGGCTCAATCCTCGTGATTCTCAACAAAAGAAGAAGAAAAAAGTAATATATATTTTTTGGAAAAAATGTGGACATTGCTTGTCAAGCAAATAATAAGGAGAAGATGATATGATGATGATAGGTCCATAATGAGCAAACAGGCACATGATGCACACAACAAAGATATGTCATGATGTGTGTGTGTGTGTGTGTGTGTGCTTGTGTATGTATGTGCAACCGTGCCTATATTCATTTATGTAACGAGCTGACAATGAGTTGGTTCATCTCATCTCACGACAAGAAGAGCCCAAAGAGAATGGCTTTTTTATACGCAAAATGAGTCTTTCTGATGCATTTTTCTAACTTTGAATGCTCTCGATTTTTGCCTTGTTTTTAGTCATAAAAAATCAAACATTGGGACATATGACATCATCTCGAATGCCTCCTCGCGCTTGTGTTTTTGGGTGAGAAAAGGGATTACAAAACAGAAAAAAAGAAGGGTGACAGCAGGAGGGAAGCCAAAACGTTACTAATTATTGGAAACAAAAAGATCGTCATTTTCATGATAATAGGGGGAGTAGCACTTTTTCACTATCAAATTTACATAAGCATAAAAACAGATATGCAGAGCAACAGAGCAAGAATTATCTTTAGACAAGAGGCTTGCCAAAAAAATAACGTTGTCGGGAGAATTCATGCAATAGTCACTCTCGGCACTCCGTTTGCTGCAATTAGTAGCTAATTGAATATACTATTTGCTTGAAGCTCCACACGAGCAAAAGTTACCGTCAAAAGTGCTGAATTTCATTAAAGTTTTATTGTCTGAATTCTGAAATGTGCAAATTCCACTTGTAAAGTTGACAATTACTCTGTCCGACAAAGTTTGTTGAAATTCTTTAGTTTTTGTGTGAAATGTCATGAGGAATGATTACATAAAAATTAACTAATGCATATTTTTGCATATTGTCTTCAGTTGGACATTTCCAGTCCAGCAAATTTTCCGTAGCAAATGTACATACAAGTACATATATCATCTTAGGAATATAATTTTGATTTAAACCTGTATTTTGTGTTAATACTGCGCATCCATTGTTCATGCACAAAGCACAATACACATACTGAGTCGAGTAGGTCATAGTCATGTCATGTCACGCCATTATCAGCATTATTATCTACGTTCGAAACTCTGCTGAACCCTTCATAGTTTGTCGGTGCCAGTTATTATTACTTGCGGTAGAACTCATTAGTCATTAGATCGCTATCATCTGCGTATTAAAGTTATTGTGCAATAACATCTCTCTCACACAGGCTAGGCCGAGGACAGGTACCTTCTCTTTCTCGCGTCTCTCACATTTATTTGTCAGTCCATTTCAATAATTACCTCATATTATAAAAAAAAATTAGTAATTGTCCGGTTGAATTTTTACATTATCTATTATTATAACTATTATATGATTTTTGAGATGAATACGCCTATTTGTGTAAAGAGATTTAGATTTTACTTGATATTTTTTGGATCCTCTCATAAACACGAAGAATACATGTAAATCGCATGCAACTTTGGTGGACAAAACAAACTCGGCGTTATTACACCTTTTTACACCTGAACAAAGAGTTAAAAAAGTAACAATTTTTAGCCCTTCTCTTTTTTCCATTCTTTTTTCTAGAGCGTTATCATCCTAAACTTTTTAATCATTTGACTAGTGGAAAGGTTTGCTCGTTGAAGACGATAAAAAGACGAAAAAGATGTATATAGCGGCACATACAGTTTTGCGAGTTGCGACGAGAGGACTATAGCGACTTATTTTTTGCAGAGATGAAGATGAAGGTGAAACGATTGTGTTTTTGATAGTGATCGCTTCTTCTTCTCCCTTTTTGTGATGATGAGCAAATCAGAGCCGCAACCATATACCAACATATATCACAACTGTTATTATCCCTGGCTATTTTCCTATGTTCCTGGGCTGATTATGATTATATGTCAAGTTGCTTTCATACAAGTTTGTCATATTTTTTTTTCTCTCTCTCCCTCAAAAATCAACTTTTTCTCCCCAAAAACATTCTTAAAGTAAATGAATGAATGAGAAGGGTCGACAGAGAGTGAATAGAGTCATGCTCACATTGCACTGGCACATACATAAAAAAGGGGGATGATGTAGGTGACTTGATGACTTCTGTCTAAATTTTTTATGCAATATTTGCAATATGATCGTGCATTTTTACGTGAAAAAAAGTTGAACTTGTAAGCCTAGAGGAATCTCCATTTTTTCGTGAGTTGCACAAGACATTGTTGAAACTTGTTATGAATTCCGATGAATTCCACACACGAGAGAGTCAATTGTAAACTATCATCATTATACCAATAATAGTTATATGTTTTTTTTGCTTTACATGTTCACACCGACCTATAGCCTCTTAGCTACAACATAATTGTATAATGATCTGCCGAAGCTTTCTCAGAGTTTTGCTAGAATTAGTGACATGAACATGACACGCAGCAACCCGAGCTAGAAAAATTGAAATAGATCTTCACATTTTTATGCCAAACTCACGACTGAATTTGGATTGACAGCCTAAATAACTCATACAAATATAATAATATATTCATACAGATATTATAAATGAGCATGTTTCAAAATCTAGCTCAAGACGAACTCATATACTAATTACATTTCATGCATGGTTAGCAAAGAGCAGTAAGAAAAGTGTATATGCCCAGAATGAAGATGTAAACCGAATTGTTCACGCTTCGAACAACTCGGAAGCATGGAGAATCGAGATGACATTTTGTGAAAGATTCGCCTTTTAGTGAAGCCACACGGTATCACATTATAGCTTGCCCTATATGACTGTTGCGTGCCAATCAATTTAGCGACATTTGAGCATAAATGCTGTTGTTACTCCATATATTCCTTTCCAAATGAAAAAGTAAAAGGACTCGTTTGTGTATGTAACTTTTACATGGAATATACATGTCTGCTCAAACTCAAGACAATAGTTGTTTGATATGACACAATGTGCACTGATAATATGGCTTTTACCTATTCATTCACTCATCATATCGCATAAAAAACATAAAAGTATTTTTATACATGTGAGCTCTGTAATTGTCTACCGTAAATGATGGAAAAAATTTGACGATACAATTTTTATATGTAAAAACCACAAAGTCAAAGCTACAATTTGCTCACTGACGAGAAGATGATGATTTGATGAGACGAAGACGTTGATGAGGATGAGGATTCACCAAATTTGCAGAGAGCGTTAAAGAGAAGAGCGCCGCGGCCGCGACTGTTGGATGGATATCTTCTTAAATACGCGTGCACATATATACATACTGCTTATATGCATTGCGGAGTGCGCGCGTCGTCGTCATCCTCATCGTTAACCGTCATGGTCAGTATTTTTTTTCTCGCTTATGTATGCACCTTATCTATATACTCATCATGAGTACCTTCTTCTTTTTTCATCTTCATCCTCTAATCATCCCATAATAGTAATCACTAGCACCAACTGCCACCACCACCATCACTACTATCATTATAGTCAAGTTACTCCCTTTCGGAACAAATTTTTTTTATGAAACATTGTTATGCACTCTTGATGTGTGCACAAATACAGTAAAAGGGTTCTTCACAGGATTTTTACTTTCGAAGACCTCGCTTTGTTACTTTTTAATCATGTAACGTATCAATATATGTAATATGCGTTTGGATTTTTATCGATAAATGTGCATGACTGTCTGCATAGTGGAAAAAGGAGCAACAAAGGCCACTTCATCTCATCTTGCATGATTGATGCTGAAGATGAAGATATGATGATGATGCTTCATATGCATTTTTTTCATGAAGATGAAAGTATTCTACTAGCCACCCTCAGATTTGCTGGCTTCATTGTTGTGTGGGACTCCCTTGAGTATAGTTTTTACTCGCAATCCATGGTTTGTCTTCTCCTCAAGAATGATGTATAGTTAAAGCCTCTAAAGTGGTTATATACACCTCAAAAAGCGAGTGCTGCTTTTAATTGGGAGCCCATTCGCTATTCATATTGCGGAATAGGAGGATCAAACGTCTCAAGACAAGTCGACCCGTGTGTCACGCTCTTTGCGACCCCAACACAGAGCTTTTGAACTGAAGTCCCTGTCACCTACTTTAATTAACTTCACACAAGTTTTTATCTATTTCGTCTACGTATGCAAAAAATTAGTAATCGAAGAAGCATCTTTTCCAAACTGATGGAACGATGAATAATTATCGCAAGTGAAAAAAATTAGTGCACGCGTATGAATTCATAATTAGTGAGACATATCTTCATTATCACCAGTGAAAAATTATAGATCAAGTGTGATTAACAGTGAATTCCCAATCGCTCAAGAAGTGTTTGCGCCCGTCCGATTCAATCGTTAAAAACTATATCGTTGTAATTATAGATGGATTATTATCGGTCAGTGTTAATGAACTAGTTTGCATACGGGGAGTCGTTCCTGTGGAATAAAGTTTGAGTCCCTAACTGCAGGGCTTGGAAAATCGTCTTAATTGTACTTTGTTACAATGAAGACAATTATGCGGAGGACAGGTTTATGCTCGATTGCGGTGCTGCTACTTGTGGCTACCCCTTTTTCAAGTAACCAAAATTGAAATGATTGAAATAATTAATGATGTGCATATAAACCATTATTGTCTGTGTCTCTCTTATAACTTTGAGCATAACTGAATGACGGCGATTATTATTGCCTTATGTTTCACAGGGGCTGTGGACCCAGTTGATTTCTTGGAGTCGCTCAAGGACGACGAAGAGCCAAGCAAGGAGCCTTATCAATCTACCGAGTACCCCAATGGGGTAAACGTCATCCCAGGTTCATTTTTGCATTGGATTCTTTGATGGTCCATGAAAAAAATATTTTCTCATGCAATTCTGAAATAAATGTTTGTCCAATTAGGCGAAGCTGAGGTAAACTATCCAGTTTACTCCACCATTCCGAAATCTTCCTTTTCATGCATCGGTCGCCCAGTTGGGTTCTACGCAGACACGGATTTGCGCTGCCAGGTTTGGCACATCTGCGATGAGGAGTCCCGACAACAAAGCTTCCTTTGCACAAATGGCACCGTTTACTCTCAGGAGAAGCGTGTCTGCGACTGGTGGTACAATGTGAACTGTGATCCCAATGAAGTTAGCAAGAACTACTTGCAGAACTACGACCTCTACAAAGAATCCCCACCAAAATCCCAGGAGAACAGAGTTCAGGATGAAAATGAGCCGAGCAATAACGAGAATGAGTATGACTTCAAATCTACGACGAGAAGGGATCCTTTTAATCAACCCTCCTCCAGGCAAACTCCGGAATCCCAACCACGCTACAATTCGAACAACAACAATCAAGAACAATACTCCCGACCCACGCCGTCATACAACGAACCAGCCCGAGAGCAACAATCTTCAAACTTTGCGAATAACTACCAACCGCCAACTGCAAGAAGACAACCACAGCCGACTCCACCGACAACTCCTAGAACAACATCGACCACGACATACAGATCTACCACATCATATCGGACACCACCTCCACCAGCAGCGTTGGAAAATAGTCCATTCCAGAACCAACGACCTCAACAGCGTCAGCAACAGCAATCAACTCCACCAACAGCTCAGACGAATAATAACGCATTTCAACAGCAGCGTCCTCAGCAACAGCGTCAACAACAGCAACAATCCACTCCGACCAATAAGCCACCCGCAATTCAGCATAAAACACAGGGTGGAAAGCGTATCGTAGAGATTCGTGTTCCAGTGAGTCAGATTCCCCCAGAAATTCTTTCAAAGTATGGAAAACGTATTCCGGAACACATCTTGAAGGAGATTTTCCTCAACTTCACGCGTGGCATGCAACAGCAACTCCAAACGGAAGCGATAAACAACAAACCCAGTAATCCAACAGGCGCCTCTGGGGTTACCCGCAGTCCACCCCCAACACACTCTGCTCCTCAAAATCATCCTGCTCCAACGTCACGAAAGCAACCCGTCAATTTCGGACCAGGTCCAAACTCTCCAGCAGCGACGCCCCAACGCTCTCAAGGAAATTCCAACCCTTCCCCAACGCAAAATTCTCAAGGAAATTCCAATCAATTCTCTTCTCAACGCTCGCAAGGTAATTCCAATCCTCCTCCTCCACCACCACCTCCTCCTCCACAAGAGCCCCACCTTAAGTTCAGGCATAGTACCCCAAGGAAGGTTGATAACGTCAAGTTTGCTACACCAACAAGGGAGCTTCTGGCAGAGTATGAAGATGAACGGCAGCAAGTTGGCGAAAGCCAAAATCCTATCTACTCCCTCCAACAACTATTTACCTCCCATCATTCCAGAACTCATGGAAAATCAAGGCCTGTCTCGGAAGTTGCGAAGGTAAAGGACGATTATACATTTGCACCTACAACTACAACTACGTCAACGCCATCATCATCCCCTCAGCCTCAACAGTTCCAAGAATTCACACGATCACAACCGAGAAGACGCACGCAAACTCCATCAACGACCACGACCACTGAGGAGCCCGTCCTCATTACAGACCGTTACTTCCCCGTTGCAACAAGGGAGGAGAAGAAAAATGCTGAAATTAGGCGGATTACATTGGTGGCCAAGGCAGGAATAAAGGTGTTGCCACCTATTCCGGTTTTACCTGCTGAGCAAACTACGCCACGAAGACAACCAGTGACGCAACGGCCACCTGCACGAACTACGACGGAAGCATTTAGCAGGGTACCACCTCCACCCAAGGTAACAGTCCCAGACGATTATTATGTAAAGAACGAAAGATTTGAGGAGGCCGAAAGTAGATACCCAAGACCTCCAGTTCCTGCATCTTATATTGAGCCACGTCAGGAAATACAGCGTCGAGTAACGACTACAACGACGACGACGACGACTACCACTCCAGCACCAACCCAATATGAGGAACCTGACTTCAGACGGAACAAACCTACAAAACCACAAAACAGGAAGAAAGTGCTTCCTCCACCAGAAACTAAGAAGCAAGATGATTCTTCGGATTATGACGATACTCCACAGGAACGTGGAAGCACGGATGAGTTGGAACTTTTGAGACTCGCACAGCAATATATCGAGTTAACAGGGCAAGACTTTGGAGTAAGAAAGCAACCACGAAACGCTTAAACATTTACGGAGGGTAGTGAATACACAATACTTTAAAATGTACATAAATTTAAATTCAGACAACATTTTTATAAATAAAGATTTCTCGTTTGTATAATACAAGGCGTGGAGTGACTGAAGTACGATATATGTATATCTTATATAACTACGACAGAACTGTAAAGATAAAGATACAAATAAAAAAGTTAAAGTTTGTTTTAATGATGCGATTGATTGTGTTTATTGCACAACATAAATTAACATAAAATATAAAATACTCCAAAGGTTCATATATTTACGGATGACGCCATGAAAGCTACTATCGATGAGAAATAGCTCCGAAGCAAATTTCAAAGCAGAGAGCTCGAATTTCATATAAGAAGACTGCGCGAATCGTTTTAACTATTTTACAAATAACAATACTTGTACTAAATATTAATTTATTAACTACGTAATGATTGATGACTGACTGATTTTTCCATTGTAATTTATCACGAAGAGAACTGCGACTGACCAACTTTACAATTGAGATTAGTTGTGTTGGGGCATCTCAGGAATTAGTGAAGTGAAAAATGTGGTTAAAAATGTCCAAGTTACATCTCTGTAGTAGGCAAACCTATGTTGACCAGCACCTGCAACCACGTTTGCTTCCGCTGCTTCAGCTTCAGGATTTTCATCCGTGGTATCACGATTAATTTCAGCATTGTTACTGTCGTTGTTTTGGGCTGGAGCAGGCTCCTCTTCGCCGTTCGGCCTCGGTTCATTTCTAATAATATATATATATGTATATATATATATAAATGTCACATTCGACCGGGTACCATAACCGCCTAATTACGGCACGACGTGAATATAGGGTATGCAAACCTGTTTATCTCATCTGGACCTGGACCTGGAGCGGCTGCATTGACTGGATTGTTGTTGTTATTATTATTACCCTGACGCTCTGCTGGTGGAACATTTGCTCCAGCTGCAGCTTGAGCATTATGGATGGGCTGGGGACGTCTTTGGAAGCTACATTTAAAAAAATAGTAATATGTATAGACAAAACCTTCAACAAAATATAAATTCGACACCGCGACCCTACCGCTAGGGTCGTGGTGAATTCATTCTACCATGAACAAACTGACTTACATTGCAATTGCAGCGGTGAATATCACAACAAGAAGGAACCTAGTGAAATTTGAATAAAAATATACAACACTAAGGATCAGCAAAACACGGCTAAGTGTGTAGGCCCAGTCCAACAGATCCCGTGGATTTTCGTCGTCATCATTTACAGCAGCACCGCCAACCATTGCACCCAACCCACCAAGATTTCCTGCTACACATCACGAAGAGATAACCGTTAAAATTTCCGTATCGCACAATATGCTAAGCAAAAAAGCCACAAGATGACGATGACACGGTTCTAAGTTCTAACCTTGTCGTGGACGTTCATTCTGTGGGGGTGCGTTCGCTGGGGCAGGTTGCTGTTGAGGAATATTCCCTTGCAAATTAATGTTTGGGTTTGCTGCAGGTCCAGGTATCGTCGTTCCGCCCGGAAAATTTACATTACTGATACCATACGCCCTGGAGAATAAACACGAAAGCCCAAACGAATATTTAAAAAACAACATAAGCAAACGGGGCATAAAGCTGTCGTGTTTTGAAATAAACCTACATGTTCCAGTTACGCATGTACGCCGACATTTGTTCCACATATAGCTGATGGAGAGCGTAGAATTCCGGAGGTATTCCATTTCCCTGGAAGGAATTAGGTTGACCTTGTATGCCTGCGAATCTTGGGTCTTGCATCATAGGATTTGGTATTTGTGAGGAAAACACAGGCGACTGAGATGTGGTGTCCCCAGAATGGTTATCGTTTCTATAAAATAACAGGTTTACGCAATAATTAATTTAACTCACTATAGTCATCAAGCTTGTATACACACTATCTGAATTGAATGCATTAAATCTTTATCACAAACCTCCTCAAATTTCTTTGACTCGAGCTAACGTAAGACTTGGAGGTACAGGCCAAGTGAATTATGTACGGACCGGAATGTTGATAACTCTGTGAAGACACTGCACCAGAAGCTCCATTTAATCCAAACACGTCAGTTAGGAGTTGAAGATCATCAAGTAAATGTCCAGAATAAATGAGTCGCTGATCAGCAATGTCCTAAAATAAACAAGAGAATGACCGTGTGCATATCTCGAATGTATATACCTTCAGTTGCATAGCATCTCTCTAAAGGCATTGTGGAATGCACCGACATTCGTTTACATAATGATAATGATAAGCCAACCAAACCCAGCGATAAGAAAAGATAACACTGTCAACTTACTGGATGGAACGAGTACAGTGAGCGTATTTTCTCCTTTACTTGACGAACAGACGTCATTTTCGGATCACAATCGAACTCAATATCTTCACATGATGGATGGCTTGCGGATTTCACCCTCACCAGTACCGCACCATCTGAGTCAACCATCTTTGTAGTCATACAGGCGACAAACCAATTTTCTAGAAAAATTCAACCAACAATGAAAATGAAATGATTAATGCACAACCACAATCAACTGTTTTGTTGTAATTGCTGATTTTGATTTGATGCAGTTCGTATGTCGTAATGTTGAATGTCGTAATAATGAATTCAATATACGAATCTGTTGCACACCTCGAATACTGTTTCAATTTTATGCCAATGCCAATTACGTTCAAATATCAAATCTACAAGTGTCACAATTTTTTAAATAGACGAAATAAACTTACAACGTAGAATAAAGATGATATCACACACAAGGTCACGTAGCTTGAAATTCCTGAAATCCTCAAGTCACAGCTAATTGCTAATTTGTAAATTTACACTCCCAGCAAGTCACCAAAACCAGTGACCAGTCACAAACTTCCTCTCGATAACACCAAAAGTTTATGGCCGAAAATGTTTCGCTCGTAATTCGTTTCCTCGAAAATTGTACCTTTGGGAGTTGAGTCTACGTGTCGAAATGAAACCACTCGTACTAACTTCACCAAAACACCCTTTTCATTTAATTAACGCATTACCACACAAAACGAGTGCTTTTATTTAATCCACTAGTCTACCCCGAACTAATATTTACAAAATACTTGATATATTTGAAGGAATTAAATCTCTCCGATAAGCTTCCACGTTCCACCTATACCTATTATCCTAAATTCTCTGATTTGTATACAGAATTCATAACAACACGACTACGGAGCAGCAGCTGATGTAATCAAAATAAATCTCTGACTTGTTTCCTCAATCCTCAATTCAGCTGAAGCAAGAGATGCAAATGCAAACAAAAATATTCCCAAAAACTTGTCCAATTCTTATGGAGCCACGTAAGGGTTCGGCCTTTACCTTCGAATTCAAGAAGATTGCTCCCAGAACATGTGATCTCCACATATACAGCTCTCTCTGCTAATTATGCAAATTGCCGTGTGAGGGAGATACCCCACAGCAAAGACTAAAAGTACATAAACATAATACACAAAAAGACAATACTTCATTCTGGCGGGATGATAATTCCGTAGGATCGTTCACACCTCAACAACCCCTTAAATCCAAATTGATGATAGCCTTATTTTTTTTGAAAATCTCATTTGCATATTCAAAGTTCTGAACGTTAAAATTGTCAAACAGGTAGTATATTTGGAAGGAATCGGTTAATATTTTGAAATTAAGGGGATGCTTGTGAATAGGTGGAACCAAGGCCTTTTGTACTCTCCACCTTCCCGCGTGTATTGTGTTGAGTAGAGCAAAGGAAATTCACACCTGAGAAGAGAGGAGGTGGATTTTTCGCCGCCTAAAAAGCGCTTTCTTCCAGAGCTTCATATGTTTTGTGTGTGGAAAAAACCTGAGGTGGTATCTTCTTCTCTGTTGTGGTGGTGGCTGGAGCTGGAAAAAAATAACAATTGAAACAGTGTTGATTGTTTGCTCTCGCAAACACGTTTGTTTGTATTAGTTTGCCAGCCGCTTAATATGGGTCTGGTTAGGGGTTGTGGAATTATTTTCCATATTGATTAGTATTTTTTTATTAGCAGTGACCACAATTAAATCCTGGAAGTGAAATTTGAGGGATTTTGACAAAAAGTTATCATCGGTCTTTTAAAAAGGAGACACGTTTCGGAGGGAAAAGGGAGGAGTTTATTGTTGAGAGGTAGTTTGGACAATACAACAAAAACCAAAACAAAAAAGGTAAGGAACCTAGCCCTCATGTATTCTTTCTTTGATTATTCTGGCATCTGGTCAATGCACAACGAATGACGAATGGTTTTTTGGAGCTCTTCAGTTCATGAAGCAATTTGAAGAAATTCGTCAGTTGTGGTGTGGCAGTTTAGGGCTAGGCACCGGAGGAGCTAGACGTATGACGCAGTTGCAGTTGTTGATTGTTGTGTTTAGTGAGGGTTCGTGATTGATTATCTCACCTGAGCTGAAGTTAAAGTTAATACTCGTGACTGGCGATTTTTGTTCTTGGTGTTGGAAGTCACGAATTACTAATTAGGACATTAGGAGCTTATTAAGGTTTAGATTCTATATTAGATACACTTTGAGGATACCACTCCTTAGAAAATAAATGGCCTTCTAATTAACTTAAGACGCTTGTGACTTGACATTCTTCACTGGTGATTACTGAAGGTTGGAGGTGAAAGTGTGCATCTCTGAATTGAAGGTGTAATTAAAGACGTATACTTTTAACTGCAGCTGCCACAATGTCCATCTCTGAAGGGGTCAGCGTTACCGTTGCGGAGGGGGAAGTGATCATACTTCCTGAAATTCATCACATTGTGGACGAAGCTTTCGAACGTTTTCAGGAGCTATGTGCAGATCTCAATTTGGATGCTGTCACAAAAGAAAATACTTGGCGGACATTCGTCACTGTGAAACAGAAGTTTACACTTGAGGTAATTCGGTGGGCGGAGTTACATAAACTTATGAATATCAATTCAAACTTGCTTATCTTAAACTAAACTGAATTGTGATTTTACATTTTAGGGGGATCCTGCGCACTGGTTATGCTGCGCAATATATGTGGCGTGTCGCCAAGCTTGCATCCCTTCTGTTGGGTCTCCGTCAACATTTCATGGAAATTATGTTAATTTGACAAGGTTGCTTCGTACTTCAAGACTAAGGTAATAATTAGTAATGCATAATGTTGAGATGAGTTGATGAGCAGTCAAAGCTTTTACCTTGTGCCTTTTATAACAGAAGTGAATGTGAATCATTGGTTTTGCTTTCTTCAACAGTTTGGTAGATTTCTTTGACAAAAGTCGCAAATGGGCGGACATGACAGACCTTAACCAAGAATTTCGAAGTAAAATTGAACGACTTGAGCGGAACTTCGCGGTGACTACAGTAATTTTCAAGAAATTTGAGCCAATTTTTAGCGGGATCTTCAAGGATTTCTCGAGGATGGAATTGGACGAATATCGTGCTAATAGGAAGAAGTAAATAGTTAATAATTAATAAATTGCCATAATTTTCAAATTATCAAGTATGTTCTAATTGTAATTTACCTTACACCTTCGTTGTAGACTAAGCCCGAGGTCTGCTGCGGATTTGTTCGAGTTTTGTTGGACTCTATTCCTTTGTGTCAAAAGCTCACTGCGAATCAGTGACGACTTGGTCAACTCTTATCATCTCTTGTTGGCCAGTACTGATCTTGTGTTTTTCAACGTAGCACATGCCAATAGGAAGAGTCTTCTTACTCCCAAGTTTCAAGGTTTGTGAAAATGTGCGAATTTGATTATGTTGTAAAATACAAGCTCAAAATTTGATAATAATTTGCAAATTTGATTTGTAATATATTAGAGGTGGCAGATAACGCTAGCATAATTGATTTTCGTCTAATTGGAACGGACCCTGCTTGCATCATCAATACACTTTGCGATACGTATGATGGGATATCTGTTGAAGCGAAAACGATCAAAGAATACTGGTTAAAACCCAAGATTCGTAGCATGATTGAACAAGGGGTAAGTCACAGCAGACAAATTTTGATATTTTATTTTGAATATAACAACTCTAGGTTGCTGAAATAATAATATGCTTTACTTATGAATTTTACTATATTATATTCCTAGCTTTTGAGAGGCGATCAAGATACTTTAACTGGACTCATTGATGAAGATGTATTCGAAAACAATTCCAAGCGTTTGGAAAAGGAGTACGAAGAATACGTTCTCACGGAGGGTGATTTTGATGAACGAATGTACCTTTCGGTAGAACGGCAAGCTGATTTCGGGATGGACACACAAGATGATTTCTTGAAGACCTTTGACAAACAGACTCTGTACAAAACTTGCCCACCTTTGAACGAGTTACGTCATATAATGCCATCTACTCCCCTTACAGGGAAGAAGTATTTGGGTGAAAAAGATGACACACTAAATTCACCTGTCAGTTCAGCTACACAGACAGTTAGCAGACTACAGGTATTGAAAAAGCTTTACATTCGAAAATAAGTTTTATAGTACTTACTGAACTTTGAAGAATTGATGTCAAAATTTTCATTAAAAATCATTTGTATTTATTTTATAGGCTTTACTAAGTGGAAGAAAAGCAGAACCGAGCAACAGTCTAAAGGATATGGTATCCAACTTTCCTAAAGATCCACTACCAAACATGGTGGAACGGTTGAAGAATTTGTCAGAGTTGTTTTGTGTACGATTTGCCTGCACAAAAGGTGAGAAGCAACCCGGAATGCATACGGAATTTGCGTACTACAGAAGCCAACTTGCTCAGACATTATATTACCGGCTTTTGGAAAGTATTTTATCTGCAGAAAGCAAACAGCGAGCTGACAAATCTGAGTTAGCGGTAAGAAAAGAATTTGCTTTGTGTCTACATGGACATACTTTAACTAGTACCTTTTTCGTTTTTGTAAATATCTCACGATATAATTTTACTATATTGCCTTACAGGATGTCATGATGGACGAATCATTTCAAACCAGCCTTTTTGCGTGTGCCTTGGAAATTGTTCTATTTTCATACAGCTCTCCAAAGCGATTCCCGTGGATTTTGGATGTTTTCGATCTGCCAGGGTATTCATTTTTTAAAGTAATTGAGGTTGTTGTTCGTGCAGAAGAAAACCTTAGTCGCGACGTGGTTAAACATTTGAGTCAGGTAATTTCCAAACAAAATGTAGAGGATAATTCGGTACTTAAACCAATAACGTTGATAGGTTTATTAACATCGACTACTACTATGTTGTAGGTCGAGGAAAAAGTTCTCGAAGAACTTGCGTGGACCGAAGAAAGTCCTTTATGGGCTGCGTTAAGCCAAAGAAATGAACCGATTCCATCATGCGAGGAAGTATTCCTACCTTCCCAAATGGAAAAGAATGCGGATGCACAAAACCCGGAGAATCAGCCAAAGCGTTATGCAGTTATCAAAAGTAAGTAAAAGTAAAATTCACGATTTTGTAAAAGTATGTTGGGATACAGATGGCAATTGCCGCTGGATTTCCAAATTTTTCAGTAATAAATATTACATTAATAATTTCCTTAAATAGCTCCACAAGGTGAGAAATGTGTCCCGGTAGCTGTGGGTGGTTCGAATCAGTCAACACTCATCATACAGGATAAAAATAGTTCTCAAATCCTCGGTGTTGTTCTCCCTTCCAAACACGGTGATAAGCCGAAGCGTGGTAGCTCCACTGCACTTTTCTTCAGAAAGTTTCACCATTTGGCGTTCGTCCGTCTACAAGATCTTTGTAAGAACCTGAACGTGGAGGACGACGTGCTGCGCAAGATTTGGACCAGCTTCCAACAAGCCATCGTAAATTTTGTCGCTGATCTCATGAAGGGCCGGCACTTGGATCAAATTATCATGTGCTGTGTGTACGTTGTGTCTAAGGTATGTCATGATGTAGTAATCAAATATTTTATTGTTCAGATTCCAAACATTCATGGTGAATACATCTAAAATTCTGTTCTTGAATATTTGTTTAGGTGGTTGGAAATGAGAAAACTTTCACCGAAATTATGAGATGTTACAGGCTTCAGCCGCAATCGGCATCACGCGTTTACCGTACCGTGTTTCTAGGAAATGGAGAGAAGGGCGATCTCATTAAATTCTACAACACTATTTTTATCGTCTGCATGCAACGTTGTGCTTTGAAGTTTTCTACGAGATCTGTAAGCTCATATTTTTGTAACCTGTTATTTTACTGTTTTCACTTGCATTCACTTCGTACAAATCCTGGAAAATCTAATGCAAATACATTATAATTACTTTCATAGGAGGAGGGAGAAGTTCCTTTGTCACCAGTTCCACACCTGAAGGCAACTCCAATGTCACCCTGTAAAAAGGTGGCTTCAAAACATTCTGTGTTCCTAAGACCTCTGAAAGGAGCCAAGTCCCCATCTCCTTCCAAACAGTTACGCTACAGTTTTGCTCGAAGTCCGAGCACCAATTTACGTGCAATAAATACTATGGTTCAGCTCGCTGAAAAGTAAGTCATTCGCTAACCTAACCAATTAAAAACAGTCAAGTTAAGGTGTACATGCCCCTGTGTGTCCCCGTCCCCACATAACTTATAATCATCTTATGATGTTAAATTGGGATTTTTTCGTTTTTGCTATAGGCCCAAAGCAGCTAAGCGGATTTTGGGAGAAGAAGGTACAGAAACAGCTATGGAATCGGTTGTTCCTAACAAATTCGTGAAACGGCTGCAGGAATTCATTGACGATCGCCAGACAATGGAGTGACTCGTTTTCATCCGAAAATGGCAGATCTTCGGGACACTGACGAAGTAAAAATGCGTACAATATAGATTAATCTAAATATAAATTTGTATGCATACGATTTGATTGAATTAGTTTGATTTTCTCATTACATATTTCTTATATATGTATGTACTTGCATACAAAATCTATTCTACTTATGAATTGATATAGATGCGCAGTGTTATTATTATGCAACGGTAAACCTAAGGCGTACGGTTCTATGATTAAATGATTACACATATATTTAGTTGTTGACAAATAAAACAAATATTACATTTATTCAAAGGACACGGGTTAAGTTAATGTAATTAATTACGCATAAGTTAATGGTGGATACAAAAGTAAAAGAGGTACAAGTTTACATCATAAATTATTGCCATTTAATCGCTGTCCACTTCCATTTCATCACCGGAGCCGTCCTTGTTTCCTTCACTTTCTGAGTCTGCTGATTCGCCCACTTCATCAGTTTCCACCTCCTCATCTTCATCACTTGATTCATTTTTAATGGATTTTACAGGCTTTGTAGCTCCTTTAACAGGAACTGCCTTTTTAGAATCTCGTGTGGAGCGACTGCTTTGATTTGCGACATTCTTTAGTCTTCCTACCATATCTGCTTCCTCGTTTTCATCGTCTTGATCAGCCACTCCTTCCGTGCCAGCCGATTCCTCGTCCCCCTCTTCATCAGTCTCATCTTCATCACTCGGTTCAATTACGTTTCTTAAAGATTTTTTAGCTACTTTGACAGGAACTGCCTTTTGCACTCCATCAGTGCTGGGCCCTCGTGTGGAGCGACTGCTCCTGCTTTGATTTGCGACATCCTCTCGTCTTCGTCTTCCTACCATCTCTGCTTCTTCATTTTCCTTTTCTTCGTTTCCACCATCTTCTGGTCTTTCTTCGCCATCATCTTGACCACCTTCTTCCATTTCCTCTTCCGAACTGGAATCTTCCATTCGCTGAGGTTGATTAGGTTTTCGTTTTGCCGCCTTCTCGGCGTCAACCAAGGCTACACATTTTTCGTGGTGTTCCTCAAGTTCCTTTTCCCATTCCTCAATTCTCAACTAAAGACAAAATTGATTCGTTTATTCATACGGTAGATTCGCACATCAGGTACAAAATTTTGTTTGCAATATGGCAGCTGAAAATATAATACCTTTAACTCCTGTTTGTTCAGTTTTTTCAGAGAGTTCAGAAGGTCCGTAAAGTAACCCCACACGGCTGGATCACCAAGCTTGTCAGCATAGGCACTGATGTTATCCTTCAAAACTTTCAACGTTTTGTCATTTTGCTGTATTTGAGTCAAGCAGAAGGCAGTGTCTTGACAAACTCGAACGGTTACAGGTCCTTTGAACCGACCAACAACTCTTTCGATAAGACCTCCGAGTTGCTTCTCCTTCTTTACCTTCTGCAATACGATCCTAACAAAAACAATTTGCCATTTCGGGTTTTAAACCTCGAGTCTAGAAAGGAATAGCTGCAAACGCTCATGCTTGAAATGAAAAGAACGAACGAAACTCGCTTACTTCATTATGAGTTGAAACTTCTCCTGTGAAATGTCTTCTCGCAAGGACAGTCGAGAAATTATATCTGGTATGCAGTTTTGTAACACATTATCCTTCTCGGAAATTTCATTGATGAAATCTCTTGCCATTTCTGAGAAACATTGACACATTGAAATATACATTATTAAAAGTCGGCTGTTTGAATATTGCAAAACACGTCCTGGTTTTAAAGCTCAAGAAAATGTTACCTCGTAATTCGTAATTCTCATCGCACAAACAGGCGGCAGTGTCAGATAACTGTTCCCTGACTTTGAGAAGATCTGAAAGAGCAAGATATTGGATGTAGTCCATGCATGCTTTTCGCACACGTGCGTCCTTGTGTGTCAGCCTGTAAATTAATAAAAATTCCTCCAATTAGTGTTCAGTAGTAAAAGTGGGCAATCAATAATCAAAATCAATTTTGAGTGTAGCGAAGCAATAGCACGTACCCTTGTGACAAACAATCGTTCATTTTTTCCATTTGGTTGGGAAACCTCACAGACAAACGGATGGATGCTCGTAAGATTTCCAGCTTCACTGCAAAATCCTCATCGCCTTTCCACAAATTGATAAGCGTCTATGTAGGAACAAGGATTGTAAGCAATTTAAAAGGCATTAGACACGTTACTTCACGGTTTCTTTTCAAATTTTCTTAATTTTCAAATCAAATTCATCTAATACCTCCAGGCTGTTCAAAACCGATACTTCACACACTAACATCAATTTAGTTAGTGCTTGTACGCATGAGACTTTCAGGTTGATCGTCTTGATGGTGTCAAATTTCTGACACAAAAATAAAACATGTGTTCTGAACTGACGGAAAAAGCCTGTGTTCAATAACTCTGAGATATATGTTTTGATCATGTCAGCTTCTGTATCAAATCCAATGTTTCCAATCATTAAATCCATTTCATTTGTAGCATCCTGATTACTATGGTTCAAAATGGAGCTGTTGGCAGAGCCCATTTCTCGCGATTCCCGTTGGCGTGTTGTTGATTTGATTTTCTTCTTGCTTTTCGCTGCAGTGGCCTTGCGTTGCTTGATTGCATTGCTCACGGGTCCCTCATAATAACTGATGTGAGCTCCCAGAAGTGCCTTTCCTACGCTTAGGTACCGGAAAAGGATCCTTTCCGAGCTGTGGAATGAGTTTTGGGACTCCTTTGGACCAAACACAAGGCCATATATATTCTCCAAGATCCTCGTCACAATTGTTTTGGGATCAGAACACATTTTAAAGACTATCTGCATTGATAATTCAGCAACACGAGGATACATGGCATCCATTTTGTTGTCGCCTTCCACCTTCAAACCATTTTCAATAAGATCTACAATCTTAGTGAAGAGTTCATTTTCTGGAAGAAATGTTTGTTGCTCAGACTTCGTTCTTGAGGTTATCGTCTTCGTTTTCGATCTTCCTTTGGTGACCTCCTGTTCCACTACCTCTTGCTCCACCCGATATCCAAATAATAAAGTTTGCAGGGTTACTTTTGCTAATTCGTAGTCTTCCAAGCCCCTCTTCCCAAGTCCCACATTTACCAACTGCGTGTGGTTGCTTGTAACGATTGCTCTGTCAATTTGTCCAATTATTCCAATGATATATCCAGCACTGCGGGAATCTGTAGTTTCCCAAGATCCGGTGGAGAGGCAATATGCATCAAACAAGATCTGAATGGCCTCCTTCCTCAAACACCTGGACCTATAAAGCTCTCCGATCATACCGCTCAGATTTTCCACATAATTTTCTGATAAACCGTTCACAAGCTCGATGAGCTTCTTCACAAATGTCGCATCTCCAAGATTTTCCCGTCCGATGAATATTTGCCTAAATGGTTCCACAAATTCTGGCAATTCTTCATTGTTCAGTTGCGCAAGAGCATTTATAATGGAGCAGGTAATTGAACCGGGTATTTCGAAGCCTTTGCTGGATATTATAGAGTAAAAAATGACAGCCTCCTTCTTATCAGTTGTTGTTCCAAGCTCAAGTAGTTTCCGAAGGCATGGTTCGCACTTTTCCAGTTCAAATCTCATCCTGAAAAGTGATTGCGTGTAATCCAACATCGCGCGACAGTCCTCGACTTTCTTCGGAGCGACATAGTTTCTCTCCTGTAATTCTAATTCGTCAACATTTTGGGGAAATATATCAGGACAAACAGTTTTAAAATAGCGTAAATATAACTCAACGTCGGTGTCATTTTCTTGTCTGACGCTATCCAATACAGCTTGGACTATTGACCATTTTTTACAAAGAAGGTAAAATGTTTCACATGCTTGCCAATATCGTCCAGCTTTTAAATGATTTTCAAATGAAGCGTTTGCAGTTTCTGCGTCTGTCATGTTTTCTCTAGTTGAGGCTGAAATCACAAATCCAGACATTTCACGGTGCAGGTGGAACTCCTTGATAATAAAGTAGAGGGCATAAGCCGGGTCCTCCTCATCTGCTTGAATGGTAGATATGATCTCATCCCTTTTCTGCTTAATTTTGAATTCGAATTTCTCCTTAGACTGCACCATGTGGGGGAAACTTCTGACAAGTTCGGTGATCAAGCCAATCGCATTCTTTCTCGCAGTTACTGTTTTATCCAACAATCGATTCTTCAAACTGCGCATTATTTCGATCCCTTCTGCTGGATTAATTGATACGGATTTCACGAGATCTGTTAGCAAACTCATCGCTTTTGACCTTACAAACGAGTTTGTGTCCCTCATGTGTAAGAGAAGTATCTCCTCCAGTAATTTTTTCCTTAGCTCCAACCAATTGTCGCCAACTCTTTCACGTTCATCCCTTCTCTCCTGAATCTCATTACGAAGTTCTTCGCCATCTGCTTGTGAGGCTCTCTCCTCTTCCATTCTCTGCTGCCATGTCCATTTCAACAGGTCGAAGGCTACTTGTAGAACAGCATTTCGAACTATTTGAGACTACAAAAAAGAATATACCAATGTTATACGAATATAAACTAAATATATGAAAATACATGTAAAGTAAAGTAATTATTATTCAGTTGAGATTACCTCAGATTCTAAAAATTGTATCACAATAGCAAGTGAATGCATTGCCCCTTTAGGTTGAAGGGAGCAAAGTTGTGCCAAAAATGCTTGGAATCCCCTGTCTGCTGCCGTTTCTTTCTGCATATTCGTCTTTAGTATATCCAACGCTTCTGTCAAAGACAGCAAAACCATATTCGAAGCTTGATTTGGATGTCCTTTAGATATCATTCGATCAATCCCATGGCCGATAATGGTGGCTGTTTCTTCACTCCCCTTAATTAACGGAACAAGCCTAGATATAATCCCCTTCTGCTCATCATGTTTGGCTGAAAGCACTCCAAGAATGTCGAAAATGTCCTCCATCTCGTCATCCATGGTCCGAAGATTTTGAGACTTGTTCTTGATCGTAGTGCAGAATGCCAGAGTGAGGCACCTCATCAAGTTGAAGCCATCTGATGCACCCACCCACAACTCATTCATGGGAGGCGACACCAACTTCTCCACTTCATGAATTATCTTCGGTCTCCAGTGAAACCAGAAACGATACTGTGAGCGTACCATGTCACCATCCCCTTGCTTCTTCTTCCTTCTTGTCGTTTCCTTCGCAGCATTCGAAATAGAGATATCATGAGCTTCTGCGGCGGCCCCTCTTTCGATCTCCACAAACGACTTGTAGATCAGATAGAACAAGACGGCCATGGACTTCCTAAACGTCCGCTTCATTTGGTTGCTAACGTTGGTTAGAGCTGTCTTCACATTTCCCTGAGCGTCCACGATCCCCAAGTGCAGCCTAACCAAGCCAGCGTGGATAACCTTAACGGCCTGTGCAAACACTTCGACCTTTCTGGTCCCGTTACTGTCTGTCTTGAAGGAGTTTGCCAACGTTCCCATGTTCTTGATAATTTGCTCTAACCCTTCACTCTCAATTTGGTCGCCGATGTCGATAAGAAGATTTTCTTCTATGTCAAATGTTGGCACTGCCACCTCCGTCAGCTCCTCCCCTTCACTCCGAAGGAAATTTCGAAGCTCCTGCTCCTCCATGACTAACCCTAGTAATTAGCCCCTAAAAATACAACGTTAAATTAAACACTTCATTTAATTTCAAATTTAAATCATGCGTCAACTACAACACTGACAACTGTACAAAACTGATAATGTAAAAGATAAGCTGAAAGAGTTTGGAGATGAATTTTACTTACGCAAGAGTCGTTTTATTATTCAATTCTACCACTGATGACTGAAGTAACGTAATAATAATTTGAAGTTAAATTAAAGTTAAACACGATTAATTAATTTTTATTTTGTAGTCAATCCCAGTTAGGTTTTAGGTCCAACGAAAAGTGAACGTGAACTGACGATTCATTGCAAAGAAAGCGATATCCACAATCCACAACCAACAACAAACACACATTTTCAACAGACGAAATCCTTGTGGATGCTGCCTCCCGCGGTAGGGAAGCCCACCGTCTCATCTTCACCTTGTGCCTGTATACAACGGGATCATTTGCATAAACAGTATACCCTATGCATATGCACCATGCATGCATGTGATTGAATCGCAAAGGTGCATTTATGTCGGTGTAAATGTGAATCATATGACAAGCGTGTTATATTCCCAGCTGTGATCCAGCAAATTTGATGTTTATGCTGGAACTGCTGGATAAATAAAAGCATGTGATTTAGCAAGAACGTCAAAGTGGTTTGGGTTGCGAGTGGGTGTTGACTGAATTGGAGTGCCATCATACGATTTAAACTAAACCCAGTTGCTAAAACTATTAAGGATTTTGTGTAACAATTCGGAATCATGCAAGTTCAGAGGTGAAGACAAGGCTACTGAAAAAATTTAGTCCAGTAGGTTAATCTAAATCTAAGGTATGGAGGAGGTACTTTTAACGGAAAAGCCTGCCGATGCTTCACTGGAGCGGGGCCTTTCCAGGGCGGGTTCAGGTGCTATTTCCAGCAGAAGTACAATGTCACGGGAGAAAGTTCAACCAAGCAGTGCTAGTTCGTTGCAACTGTTAACTCAAATGGCGGTGCAGTACTCGCTGTATTGCCAGACAGACTTGTCAGCTCAAGTTAGTTTATTTACTTTTGATAATAATTAAATATAATTGTGATTGTAAATAGCTTGCTTGTTGCTTATTATGTGTGCGTCATTGTGAAATTTGCAGATATCCAGACTGGAAGAATACTTGCAGGAAAGTATAGCGAAGTTGGAGGAGCAGCAAAGTTTATTTGAAATTGTAAGCGTATTAATTAGTTAATTGTTATTTATTATCGTCAGATGTGTGGACTGTGGATGCAGTTGACTACGAAGTTTCAATAACTTTCAAATTTTTTGTAGAAAGAAATTGAAAGTCGAGAGTGGACGCAAGTAATACTTCCTCAACTAGTCAGACAGGCGCAACACATGTCCCAGATACTAACTAAGCGGATGGATTCCCTAAATGAGCTTATTGTTTCAATTAAAATTGTTTTGGATCAACTGGAGAAACAGGTGGCTATTGCTGAACAAAAGATGGGATTGTATCCTTCGTCGAGTTCCTTTAGATCCGTGTTTAAATACTTTGTAAGTATTCGTTCAGAAAATTTGTTGTTTTGATTTAAAGCGGTAGTTATAATGGTGTAACTAACTGGGTGTAACTCTTGTTTTATTTATTTAATTGCGCAGATGAAGATGGAAAATGGTCCACCGCCTGGTTCGGAATCTCCAGATACAGTTGGTTGGGATGCCGTAAAAGGTCAGCTTTTATGCGACGATCCTCTAGGTTTGTCAACATTTTTGAAGTAGACTTTCTCCAAAGGAGGACGGGAGGAACTCCTTAGCTTATTCCGAAGACTGTATACCAAATAGCATTCCAAGGGTTTATTCAGAGTATACCTACTCGCGAGATCAAATCAATCAATGCATGAAAGCTGTTAAAATTCGAACCTATCAAATTTGCAAATTTGAAAAACACAGCCTCTCTTATTCGCATCTCAGGAAAAATCTTTTTAAGGAACAAACGGGAGATCGGATTCAATTAAATCCGGAGCGAGCGTAGACTGCTGTACGATTTATTAATTACATATGCTTAAAATACCAGAATAAAGCATGGTATAAAGCGGTTTCGTTAGTGTATGCTTGAACTCATGAACAATGTGTTATTTATGATATTCGATGAAATTTAAAAATGAATTTGTTGTAAACATAATGATCCTACAGTAGCCTTCCCGTTATGTTTATGAAAATTGATCAAAACCGATCAAATGTCCGTTTAATTAGATTTCTTATCGTCACGTTTGACCACAGCTTACAAAATCTTCCTAGTACTATAATGTTGTCTACTTATTCTACGTATAAAAACAATATCTCTGAACTAATAGCAATAAATATGTATACCTGTTTACCGTAAAGGTTACTGAACATCTAATAGATATATACAACCGAGCTAACGATTGAACAAGAATACTGACTGAGCGAGCATGATTACTGATCAAAGATAATTTCTTCGAGAAAATACTGAGTATATCATGGTAGCAATCTAGCAATTAATATTCCGCACCTACAAACAAAACACAGTAGTTTAACAAATCAAACGCTAAACTAGTGATGATAATGCTGCGTCGTACGTAGTTTTAGCAATTGGCACGTCTCTTTGCGGTTTGTAGTAGCGATTCAAGTTCCTCCTACAACAAATGAAGATTTTGAAATCAGCCAACCATTAATTACACATTATAGCATTCACGGCAAGCGAATAGTTCAGTAATTTACCTGAGATTCCTCGCATAAGAGTGTGCACTTTTTAATTTGTGCTTTGCGACGGGACAAATGCTGAATTGCGTGCGGTAAGCAAGTGACAAAATCCGTCCTTTCGTTTCGAACCAAGGACATGTGGAGAATGTAATTGCAAAAGTAGCATTGTTCCACTTCCTCCTCCGTGGGCTGCCGCTTCTTTTTAGAAATACCTTTTCCAGATTTGTTCTTGTTAGTTGGTTTTCCTCCTTGACTGACGCCCAACGAAATGATTTGCTTTCTCAGCGCTAATTCTTCCGTTATAACTTTCTCGGCTAATGGGGCAGCCTGTAAAAATTTGAAGATTTGTCAGTACATGTACAATAAATTCTACGTGTAATTTGCTGTAACTCTTTCCAGCACTTACCAACTTGACCACTTGAGCCGAAACTCGTGAATCCCTGACAATGCTTAAAAGCAGTTTTTCAATAGGGAAAACAGGGGGCTCCTTGCTATCTCTGATATCCTGTGAAAATAAATACGGAAAAGTGTTTACGATTTACGTTTCCATTAACAGAAGTTAATTAAAGTATATTACCAAATCAAATTTTTATATGTACCTTGAAGAGTTCCACACATGATTTCAGCCACGCTGGAGGTGCAAAGCATACGCTCTCGGAGACAAGGTATCCGGTGCAAATTGCAGACGTGTAGGATTTGGAGAAGACGACTAAGAATTCTCCAGGATTTTGAACCGCGCGAACAAGTGGGACATTGTTTTCGATCAGCAACTCTGGCGGCACCATTGCTGAATCCGATGGCAGCCATAATTTCTTATTTTTACATTGTAATGGCATCAACTTAGTTAAAGCATTCCTTAAAAGTTGCTCATGCGCTGCTGCCACAGAGTACCTGAAGTAATCGAAAAGACAATACAATTAACATGAAATTTACGATAGTAATCATTTCAACTAAATAATTTGAAATGGAAAAAAGATTACCATATTTTACTAGCTCCAGAATGTAGATATTCCACCCAAGCAAGACCATGCGGATCTCGGTACCAACAGTACGATGTAAAAATCATGGAGACATGCAAAGTCGGAACGGTCGCCCCTACATAAGAATAGTTTTGGTCAATGTCGTTTACAAATTAGAAATCAAAACTCGAGATTGAAGACCAAGATTGTGTAAAACTTACCCATGACTGGACCCATACTCCGCAATACTGAACCTGCATTATTTGCGAGCACTTTAAGGTTCCAAGGATGTTTGGAAGAGGGTTTCGGTGCTGGAAATCCCCATCCCTCTCCCGCACAATCAATACTCCCCGAGTAAACACAAAGATGCTTCTTCCCCTCACTGACGATTTTCCAGTATTCTTCTTCCAGTTCTTGAATGGATGGATCTTTTCCATTTGGAAATATCATTCCTACCGTGTTACGAGCCACTCGGTAATAAGAACTGAGAGGTGTTCCTTTCCCCTGAAACATGATGAAACAAACGAATTGTACAAATTTATTATAAACAAATTTAAAGGTCATATTATACAAAGAACTTCAAATTTTACCTTAATCACACAGTCATCCAATTCATCCATGGAATCCTCGTCTGAGGTTTCATCTTCGGAAGATTCATCCGTTCTCTCCTGCAGTTTCTGCTGGCGCCTAGTCCATTTCTCACGAACTTGATTTTTTAGATTCTTTCTTTCATCTGTTAAAACAAAGGCATTCTATCAAACTGCTATACTTTCCAGCGAAAAACCTCAGGACATCCATTTTGAATCCGAAACTTACCATCCGAAAGAAGGTCATAGGGAAGAACATACTTCATATAAACTGAATCCAACTTCGTCGCCCTGTCATGCGTACCCTTTGGAATATGCACTCCATCAGCTACATCCGCCCACTTTTCCTTCTCGATTACCTCCTTTAGACCACCAAAAGACTGCACCGCTTGGTATAAGGTGGAGAAATCGATTTCCATGCCCCCAATGACAGGCACGGAGGAGAGATCGACATCCGACCGTTTCAAGTGCTCCTTGATAGCTTCTGTTTCTTGAACGGTGGGACCCCAGCGCAAGTACATCTTGTGAATATAATGGTTGTACGCAGTAAATCTCATGTCATCATTCACATTGCAATCCGGCTAGAAAGGAAATAAAAATTTAATGTGCTAGTCCCCAAAAACAAATTTGGAATAAATTTGGTTATCATGATTTTTGTGCATATGTATCATAAAATCATACCCTAAAACTTCTTGGTGGAACAATGCGAGCCATGCCAAATTTTTCAGCTTCTGCTTGAATCTTATCAAAATACTTTAAGGGATCCTCAAACTCTTGCTCTGTTGGATAATACGTGGGTGCTTCCATCATCTTACTGGAAGGCTTTTTAGCACTAGAACCGGAAGCATTTCGCTTATCTTCTCCGTGGACGGTTCCACTAGAGCTCGAAACACATTCCGGAGTTTGCCTTTGTACAGAAGGACTTTGCGATTTCTTTCGAGACGACTGTGCAATTTCTTGCTTAATATTACTCAATGAAATTTCTGTCCGGATCGTTGGGCTACTTTTCCCTTTTTCTTTGCTGGAAACTTGCTTTGACTTTGATGAAGACGGCGATTCCGCCGTTGGAATTTCTTGCTTCATTTGCAAAAGTTTGTCAAACTTATTGCTGTCCTTGGAACTGGAGCTACCACGGGACTCGTCCTTTTTACGATGAGTTGAACTTGGAGGTTCATCACTTAACTCCAATTTTCTATAAAAAACAGATTACAAATTAGATATGAAAATAACATATTACCGGAATGTATATGAGTTGTATGTTATCAGGGCTCACTTTTTAAATTTGGTTGTTAGCCCAGTATACATAGCAGGGGTATCCGAATCCTTTCGGACCGTTAATGGACTTGACGGGGTCGGTAAAGTAGTTGGCTTCTTACTCTTTTTACCTGGCTTCTTTGGCTCTTCCGTTTTAACACTTGAGTATTTCTTCGAGCTCGAAGAACTTGCAGACGACGAGGGCTGCTGTGAAGGTAATTGAGCACGCACCGAAGATCTATCAAATTTGGGGACAATTGACACATTCGGAAGATTTCTGATAATTGACTCGGGGTTATAATTTTGCATATATGCAGAGGCAGTGGAACACGACTGGTGCACTTCCCGAACGTTGTGAACAACATGGGTGGTGGATATGTTCTGATGATGATGATGAGTTGGAAGCTGTTGGCTGACCACTGGGTGTGTATGCGAGTAATGCTGATGCTGTTGCGGGTGGGAGCGTGGGTGGACGATGGAGACAGGAAGCGTTGTTGCCGTCGAGGGACGAAGGATATCTTTCATTGCCATTCCTGAGGAAGTTGTGCAAGTTGGCTGCATTGCTGGCAGCCTAAAAGCGGAATAATGATTTCTTATATCTGCCGAAGGTTGCGGCCATGGTCCAAGAGGTCTTGACAATAAGTTACTCATGCTTCCAGCCATGCTGCTGGGTGGGTGTGCACCCATTAATGGCATAGAACCTAAATGTGGGGGTTGGCCTAATCCAAGATGAGGATATGAAAGACCTGGCTCACTTCCAATAACTGGTCTCACCAGTGGAATGTCCAGGTTTGTGGCTACGGTGCGGATATGTGTTTGAAGGGATGTCGCCGTCATTGTAGCTCCGTGGCCTAGGCAGAGCGGCGGTGCAGGTGGGAGTAGCGTATTTGGAAAGCTTGGCAGTGTCGGAACACTGACTGGAATGCTTAGTGTGCTTAACGGACTAGTTAAATCACTTCCAAAGTCTACTCCAGGACCTGCGGCACTTCCAACAAGGTGCACACTATTGACAAGATGGGTAGGTCCGAAGTGGAGTGGAGGATAGAAATCAGAGGGTCTAGAATACGGAACAAATGGGACGGAGGAGGCGCCCAAGTTTATATGATGCGAGGTATAGGTAAGGCTGGACGTTCTGGCGCTCAATGGAGGGATCGGGTGGGGAATGGTTACTGGAGGAGGTTCTTGGTGAGGATGAATGCAAGGACCTTGGGGTTGCTGAGGCATAGGGGAAACACAAGTATGTCTTGTATGTTGGTGATTGATTGTGTTAGGATTATTTATGACTTGACCAATCTCCTGAATTTCGTCGTCTTCTTCTTGAGCTTGCTGCAACTCTGCTTGCTGCTCTTCACTTAACGGCAATTCAACAGGTTTCGGCTGGGATTCCTCCGTTTCACGTTGCTTTGCTTCTTCCTCCTCCTCCAAATCCATATCAACTTGAATGGCTATTGACGTTTTCTGCGGTGGCTCCGGAATGTCCTCCTCTTCCTCTTCTTCGCTCTCACTTTCTGCTGAGGAAGACGAACCGGTGGGAGAAGTACTTTCATGAACGGGGGAATGATGACTTTCACCAGCGGATTGCTCATCTTCCTCCATTTCTTCGTCCTTCACACTTTCATGAATGCTAACACTTGGAGGCGGGCTCATTATTTCATTGACGACTTCCTCTTCTTCATCTTCTTCCTCATCATCTTCATCCTCCTTCTCATCATCGTCCTCCTTCTCATCTTCATCCTCATTCTCCTCTTCATCCTCCTTCTCCTCCTCAGCCTCACTTTCACTTTGCTGCTCCTCAACCAGACGCCGCATTTCCGACGCAATGGACTTACTATCGTCACTTATCGATTTTTGATCGACAGGGCTTGCGCTTACGGAGCTTCTTGACGAAGGACTCCTTTCAAACTTTTTACTTTCCTCGATTAGCTCCGTAACACGCTTCGATTTCGCTTTGCTCCCCCGTGAACTCGGTATCGACATTGGGGAAGCAGTGGCACTTCTTTTCGAGGAAAGAGGCGGAAGTGTCCCCTTCATACTTTGCTCGTCCTCTGAGTGCTCCGACTCAGATTCAGAATCTGTTTCCTCGTCTTGCTCCATTTCCGAACAACTTTCCCTTGATCCCCCATCCGACGAAGAGGAGTAGCGACGAGTTCTGCTCCCACTGCCACGTGGCACAATTTTTGCAGATTTTCTCGCAGCTCCTGCAGTATCCTTCCCACACGTCATCATGAGGAGTCTTCGTTGGGCAACTGAAGATGAGTCTGTTTTGTTACTGTCCACGGAACCGCTACTTTGACTCCTGAGGACTCTTGGCATTGGCTTCTCAGATTTTTTCTTGGAGGTTTGCGAGGTTGTTTCAGTATCCCCTTTCTCCAGTGGCTTGCTACCTTTAGTAGTTGCGTCCTTCTTCGACTTCAGGTTCTTACTTGGATGAGAGCGTGATTGACTTGATGACGACGTCTGATCCTTCTTAGTAACGTTTGTGCGTTTCAATGACGCGTTGTACTGCTTTTCCAACGACTTCGTTTCGGATGAGCTGGTATCCTCCGCAGAGGATTTATCCCCGTCACCATCCTCGTCGCTACTTTCCTCATCGTCGGAACTAAAACCTTTGTTCAGAAGTCCCAAATAAATGGCTGCCGTTTCTTTAGTTTTCCTTGAGGGTCGTCCTTTTATGGACCTGGAGAGTAATTCATGAATTGCAGCTTGTAATATTGTGTCACATACATATTATACTTCATTTTTAATAAATTCTATGTGAAGGAATGTGGGAATACCCTGTAGATTTCCTCAGAGCAGATCGTGTTGTATGACCCGCACTAACGGTGTTTGGTGAAGGTTTCCTCGCCGCATTCTTCGCTTTAGTTGTCGCGTTTTTCTTGTACTTGGCAAGGATTTTCTTCTTCTTCACTTTCCACATTGGAAGTTCCCTTAAAGGTGACTTTGACTGACGATGAGATGCTCGAGTACCCATTCGTCGGGATCCCACAACTTTCTTCGTCTTTGAGGGCTTCGGTTCAGGTTTCGGCTTCGTTACTACCGCTTTCCCACTTCGTAAAGATCTAGTTAGAGGCTCATCTTCACTTTCTGAGGACGACGATGAGGAAGATGAGGAGGAAGATGAAGACTTCTTAGATTCGGATGCGGATTCAGATTCTACAAAGAAAGAGTACACGCATTTTAGGGTTAAACGTAAAGGATCATGGTTCGAGGGCATTGTTATTTATTTTTGAAGCCTACCTGAACTTGATGAGTCAACTGAGTCTACAGCTTTCACTGGAGACTGAGCAACTCCTAAAATGATATCAGGAGATGGGGCGTTTCTTGGAAGTGGTTTCCTGTAAAATTAAGAGTTCGCATTGCAGATACATTGTATGCATAAAGAGTTAAGGTAATTAAATAATTAGTTATAATAAATACAACTGAGATCATACACTTGCGGTTGAACCGTTGGCTTAATTAGCTTCCTTTTTACGGGGCTTGTTTTTAAAGGTCCAACTGCTGTTTTGGCTCGAGATCTTGTCAAGACCATGCTCCTTTCTTTCACTAGAAACATACCAAATTTACATTAAAATCTGACAGACTCACAATTAAATTTGATATTCAGACAAGGGAAAGCACCTTTCTTCGTTAGCATTGTGATCAAGGATTTGGCCGGCCTGGCATTCGCCAATCGCTTTTCCTGATACTTCAACTTTAAAGCTGTCATTGCAAACCGAGCGTCTTGCTCGTTGATTCTTGATGCACTCGGAGAAATTTGCGGAGCGGATGCCTTATTTTTGGCCACCTTTGTAGTCTTCGCCCCCAGCCCTGACATCACGACTGGTGCATGAACTCCATTAATTTGTTTCTCTCGAACAGAAAGGGCTCCCTGTTTGCTTGCAGTAAATATCTTCGTCGACTGCTTATTCCCATTTCGATTTGAAGCTCCCGAAACTGACCCTTCAGTTGATTTTGAAGAAATGGTCCGACCAGGACCGAGAGCCGCCCCATCATGAGATGGTGCGCTGTTTTGTGCGTTATCTGTATTTGTGCTACCTACACTTGTCGAAACAGAAGGTTCCTTGGGTTTCTTGGTCTGTATATGAACATCATCAACTTCTAAAGGCTGTGAACAATTGAAGTATTCAAGCTCGGGTGGAAGAGCGGGCGTTCCTGGAGTCCACAATAATCATATAATCAATATTCATTACATACTTCCTGGTCAAAAAAAACTTCGAATTTTCATGAAACTCGTATATTTTTTACCTCTAAAGCATAGAAATGTCAAGAAATCTTCAGTCTTTGGTCTCTTAAGTGGCGGTGATATTGGCGTAAGAACACGTTTTCGGAACTTATTGCTATCCTTCGTGGGAGTAACAGCGGGACTCGAATGAATCGTTGCCAAACCTGAGTTGCTAAATGTGGCAGTGGCACCCTGTGCAAATTTCCTTTGGGCATGAATTCGTGGTCCATTTGGATTAAGTAAGCTGTGTGTGGCACATTCATACCAAAAAATTCATGAAAACCTTGAAAAATCAAAGTTTAGCCTTTTGAATTATATTTTTGTTACCCCGACTTTGGTGACGGCAATGGCAGTGTATTATTCCTCGTCGTCTTCACCTTTCCCCTTCCCCCGCCCACGGTTGGAATCGCGATTGGTCTCGGAGGGGGTCGCGGAAACCCTTTCCCTACGGCATTACTCCCCGATTTACTAGTGGCAGTGGCTGTTGTCGCCTTCTTTCTCGAATTTTGCAACGAGCTTTTTGAGGACGACACAATCACCATTTTAAAGTCTTTTCGTGTCTCTTAAGAAATGAGGTGGAGTGAACAATGGCACTTTAGCTAGCATTACTTTCCTCATCTCCATCAAATTTCATATAAATTCTCATTTAACTTCCTTTTTAGCACTCTTGCGACATTGCAAAGAAAAACATTTGCACACACTTCGTCCGAGTCTGAGGAGTTCCCTCAAGAAAACTCCTCCGCTACGAATTACTCATATCCTTCTCCTCTCCGCTAATTTCCTGGAAATAGCTTTCCAGTGAAATTGATGTGGCGTGCTGTTTTCTCCCTGCAATTATAGTTGCTCTCTGCTCTATTTGCTACTCTCTCCAGAGGAAAGCAATTTCATACGCTTCGTACTACTCACGTCACTCATATACTATTTTTTGCAAGGAAATATCACACAAAATTTCAGAAATGTAGAGAGAATGTGTAAGACTACAAAGGAACTTCGGAACTGGAAGGATGCTCAAATTCATGTAAAAAGTGACATGTAAAATCTTCACACTCAAGTATACTCCTTCACATCCATGCGTAAACTATTGATATTCTAAGAAACCTGGCATATAAGCAATTTCAAACCCTTTAGGGTTTATACGGCTTATGCATGATGACTGCAATTTTCCCCCATTTACAAAGGATTAAATTTTCTTCGTGTATTTCTTGAAATGCAATGTGAACTCGTCTGGTCAGCACTGTCATAATACAGGTGTGAAAAGGGAATCTTTCCTTGTTGAAAGCATTTTACGAGTTTTTTTTATCCTGTGTACTTGTGTATTATGCATTATAGCACAAGTATATATTGTGTCTTTTTGAGTCTGAGTTTTAGCTTGCAAGTTGCAGCATCAACTCGCTTCACTTTTTTTTACCCAGAGTTGTCCACGTTCATATGATGCACATAAGTTTTCAGGGTTTTTGTTGGGGGGTATGTGATGGGACCTAGTGTTTTGCACACCAGACCTTGTAAGTGTGAGAGAAAAAAGCATATTCCAGTCAGAAGACTTGTAGAAAATGATCGCTTCACATGGATATATGTGTGTACATATGGCCATATAGTCATGATATGATATTTTCTCTTCAATAAAATTGTATGTTGTATGAAGTAGGTATATATGTTTAGGGAAGCACACAATGAACAAAGCAGTCTCATCCCAAAATGCAATATGCTCATGTTCACCATATTATAAGCTCTTGTGTTTTAGGCTCTCCCTTGGCTTCTACTATTCCCTGTTTGACAGGAACATACGCGCAGGGGATGTTTCATAGAATCATCAGCCTTCTGCTGCTTCCAGTTTTCTGGCAATCTGCATTTCACACTGCTACACAAACTACAACCCCCATCATATCACCAGCACGGCCCTAAGAAAAAACCTTCCCTTCAAGTTCAGCGTCCATATGTTCATGGCATATGACATGAGAAATTATCAGATCCGAGATCAAGCCATGTAATCAAGTACCTTCTTCAAACGTCAAATCGCACCAGCTGCAATGAATAATGAAACATCGCCAAGTGGCATCTTTTTGGCGATAGGAGATATATACATTGCTGGACCCAGTTAAAAAAATTGATGCTATCGGTATCTAATGTAACAATGAGTAAATTTTTTATAAAGACTGAAACTAAAAAAGTTCAAACCGACTTCATATAATATGTGATATGATTATTAATTTCGCAAAAAATCTGCTAAACCGACAGGAATGAGATGCATTTGATGTAAAATATTTCTCCTTTCATTTGCACCAAGAAAAAACGACGAGTCTCTTGTTTAATTTTCTATGAAAATGTTTTCATTTGATGCTGAGCATGTAGAACATGCTGAATTTGATGACCAAGAAGATGGCAATTTGGGAGCAGAACGGGAACGTCAAAGTCAAGTGGAAATTTTGGAATTTGGGGATAAGAACTGGGACAGAAAGAGTTTAGAGGGCTCCATCTCCAAAGTGTATATAAGTAGATAAAATTTTAAGAATTTTGACTTTTTCGCAAAAAAATTATCATCACTGCTGAATATTTCTTATAAATGTCATAGGGTAAATGATTACCTTCCCAAGCGTGAGTTGGCCCGTCGGAAGTTAGCCAGTGCAAGTGCTGCTCAGCTAAAGTATCGAAAAGCAGTGCTAGAAGCAGCGGCAGAGATTTCCCATGAATTTTCCGAACATTACTGGAAAAATATCCTTCAGAAAGGACAGCATATCGAGCAAACTTCCTCTAACCCTTCTTCCAACGAAGCTATCAAGAAAGGCTTTCTCTTCTACTTGAATGCAAGTGGTCGCTATCTGGTTCTGAGGGAGCATCTACGTACCGCAATTTGCAACATGGTCCAGCAAAAATGTCTCAATTTACGACCCCACGGTTTTCACAATCACCGAGACTTCCAGAGTTTCCTCCATGACATGCATGTATTTCTAGTCGATGAAATGAATGAGATCATGAGTTCCACAACTCTCCAAGAGACCGATCCCTTGAAGAACAATTTGGATCGATTACTCCAGCAAAGGAACTGTGACATGGATGAGTTGTCTAAGGCCACCCTCCACTCACGGGAAATGACAGAGCTGGGAATCTTTGCGGAAGAGGCTCTTGCACAAGGGGATTTTGAAACATGTCATAAACTTCATTTGCAGCGAATTTGTCGGGACAGAGAGAGCCCGTCTCGATGGACAGAATTCGCAATAATGTGGTTATCTCGGGGTAATGACAGAATGGCTGAAATCTCTGTGAGAGAAGCCCTCCGCAAGGACCCTCTTCACTTGTACGCCCTCCTCCTCGCAGGAATCATTAGTGTTCGACATGGAGAAGCTCATGGATTGCAGTGTTTGAGGGCAGCTTTAGCACTCCGACCAATGTCGCCTGAGCTCCTTGTCATTTGCGGTATTGCCCACAGTCTCATGGGAAATGACAGTGGGGGAGACTACTTTTTCCAGAAGGCTGCATACGTTCATCGAACAATTACTGGAAGCAATATCAATGATCTGGAGAAATTGTTCACAAAGAACAACGCTCGTCGTCCCTTTAATGTGAAGCAATTTGTAATAGACATGGACGCTGGGGTGCCTCCCGTCGTTGAAGCAACTGTCGACGAAGCCGTGGATCGTACTGGAAGTCGTCCTGGACTTAAGAAAACAAAGAGCTTATACAAAAGCAATAGCAAGATGCGCTACAGTAATGATGGTGGTCTTGTAAAGACAAAAAGTTTTGGCAAGAGGCAGGAGCTCGTAAATCAGCAAGGGCAACAGGATAAAAGGGCGTCTCTCGGTGAGCAAGAGGTGAAAGCAAACAAGTCGAGCGAAAGGAAACAAAGCGTAAGCAGTTCACAGAAAAAGAAGTCCATTTCGAATGAAGGGGGAGAATCTGTGAAAGGAGGAGGGGCAGAATCCGTGCTGGAGAAAACTGAAGATCCTCCACCTCCTCCACCACCACAACCCTCTGAAAATAAACCGAAACTCCCATTCGCTGACGACCTAAATGATATTCAACTGGAAGAAGTTGACTTGCCTCCACTCTACTCTTCTCTCTTATCCCCCTGGAACGTAACAGAGTTTACTCCAAAGCTGGAACATCACTTGTTGACTGTGGACTATTTAAAAGCCACGTCAACAGATACTGACGCCATGCACACTAGTGGGAGTGGGGACTTGCTCGGTGAAAAGGTACCTAGCGGTCATGCCGGAGGGATGCCTTTATCTCATTATCACAATAGAACCAAGAGTGGGGGCATGTTCAACGTCTACATTCCAAAGGATGATGACCTGGCTCCAGATGAGGAACTCAGGGAAGCCTACGACAAAATTATATCTGCTGAGGCTAGAGGCGAATTTTCTTCCTCTGGAACTGCCTCTATTGAGACGCTAAATATGATCACGAAGGAAAATGTCGGAAACGATCCTGGACAGGGGAAGAGATTATCTGGTGGCGCAGGCCAAGGTGAAACTCAACGTCAACGGAAATCGTCCACGAACAAACGCCTTTCAGGTGTCCCTGCAATTCCTGCAAAGGCTAAAACATCCGCAGGAGTCGTGCATCAAGCTGACACCTTTGCTTCAGCTCAGGATGACTCTGGAGCTACTTCGAAGTTAACGAATCGTCTCGGATCTGAGTTGATTTGGGCTGCTAATCTACTACTCAACTTGCGGGTTTTTGATGTACGAAAGTTGCCAGTTACAAACTCATTATAGCATTATTCTGTCTTAATTTAATTTAACATTTCCCCCAGTTTGCGGATGGAGTGTTGGCAAAGCAGCTCTACTTTTATGGAAAAAGAACGGTTCAGTTCATTTATCTACGAGCGCTCTCCTTGTACCTGAGACAAAGGGAAGATGAAGCTTTGCCACTCATTAAAGAAGCAATTGAAATGGACAATGCAGTATGCAAATTGAGACATTCTTAATTAAATTGTTGCATTTAAATTAGTTCAGAATATGAAGACATAAATACGTCTTTCAGAGCGCCATATATTGGACACTAGCTGGCCATTGTTATTACGCGATAGGCAACAATGCGGAGGCAATAAGGAGTTATGAGGAGGCTCTTAAACTGCCTTACACCAAAGAAAATCGTCACTTGCTCTACCTCCGCTATGGCTCCCTGATTCTCGACAATGGGAAAAGTAAGCTTGCCAAAAGAGTGTTTCTCCACGGCGTCAGCAAGTATCCGACGCCCTACATGTGGCTAGCATTGGGGAATGTGTGCCTTCACAGACAAGAATTTGATGAAGCGGAGTCCGCCTTTTCCGAAGCAAATCGCTTGAATAGTACGAATCCCATCGCTTGGGGTCATTTGGCACTCAGCAGCCTCCTCCAGAACAAACAACCTTTGGCAGAGCAAGCGTACAAGTGGGCAGTTCGGTTCGGATTGAAGAAAGGGATATTGCTGGATGTGATACAGAAGGTCCAGAAGGAGAAAGGTTATGGTGATCCTTCCTTCCCCCGAGTTCCAAATTGTGTGCCCCATGACTATTATCTTCGACGAATGGGTCGCAAGAAGCCCCTGAACATGTACAAAGAAGCACTAAATCAGGAGCCACCTCGAATGCGTTTAGAAAGATATGGGGACACTGAGAATGAAATGCTACTCAAAAGAAAGTTGGAGCTTTTGGTGAACGTTCCAGTTCCCAGCAACGTCAACAATATGGAATGGGGAGGAGAGGACTATTTCGCTGGGCAAAACGACGACATGGAGGTGACGGAATTCGAGGGGGATGACGAGTACTCGTCAAATGATGACTTACTGCTAGCTCAGGCTAATTTTGAAAAGGGAGTAAGGTCTGGTGTCGTAACGTCCACTTCTCGCGATCAGAGCGGACTAACCGGTGACAACGTTAAAGTCTTAAAGACTCCTGCAATTACAAATCTTGCACCTAATACATGAAAAAGCAATGAATGGTTGAATTATTGCACACGAAATTCATATTCACTTCTGTTTAATGTATAACTAATCAGACATAAAAGTTTTGCATCATTAATCCTCAATGCTGTATGGCCTATTTATATAGTTAAATGTGATGAAAATAAACTTATAACAAGTAATAAATATACGGAAATAAAGCATGATCTTTCCATATAGCCTCGTTGTGAAATCATGAATGGCATTGCTTGAGAACTTCATGTCCTTAAATACTTCGCTATGTTCTCACTGTGGGTCATCGTTTTTTTGAGAATTTTTGGAATGAACGTGCACGTGTGGTGAAAGCGATTAGTTATCAAGAACCTATTAATAACCCTTTGTTGGCTTTGTTCCTATGAATTACACATGGGCAGACATATTTACGTGGCTAACACATACCAGATACGAAACCGCTGTGAGTCAGAATGAACCGCATTTTTTATACACAACTAAATTGTTTGAATACAAAAGACATTTATTTTGCATTGCAATTTTTGCAATGGGTATATGACATAACACATAAAAAGTCAATTATAATTATGCTTTACACTTTCGTTAACTAATCTAGTACACCGGGTTTACAGTGCGTTTACTCCTCGTGGCGGGGTTTATCATATAGCCAGTTATAGAAATGCTTTTATGAGAGTTTTACACCTTTGTTCCTAATCTAATCTTTTCCAATGCTTTATATTAAAGTACTACACCATGCAAAGTAGAACCAACCAAAAATTGCACTTGAAAGTCTCCAAATGTATACATCCACATATTACTGCGTAAATATAATATACCTACCGACGACCGACTACTAACCTTACTTCCATACATTTTGTATCATTGACCAAGATTCTGAGAATAGCAAAGTCGCAAATAAGGTAAACCCATATTTATCTCACTTTTTCCAGACTCGACATTTCAGGAGCAATATATAGCACACACCCCTAGCCTGTCGTAATTTGTCATATATATGTGTCAAAATCTCACTTAAAATCCGATTTGATCCAGACACAAACTGCACGTTGTAAGTTAATAGGCTTTAGTCATACTCCTCTGGGGTACTAGAGAGATACATACATCTAATCATACTACCCCACTTCATGGCTTCACTAGGTCCATATGTACCTTCCACCAACAAACGTAACAAAGTAAGGAATGACCGTTGCACCCACGACGGTATATATACATTACCATTTCCACGTCTTGAAACATAACACCTAAAAGCTATAAATGTAAATGGGACCTTCTTGGTTGAAGAAAATTTGACATGCAATACGATATGCCACCAAATGCCTTAAGATATGGTCCCATATGCTATGCTAATATTTTATTGGTCTCTGGTTTAACTTTTATCAGTTACTATATTTTAACCAAATGTACACGACTTCCATTAACATCTTCATTACATTCGTATATGAAAAAGCATGGAACTTTATAATGTTGAATGTGAGTCTGGAATAAAACTCGCAGTAGCCAACTATGCAACTGGCCCGGCCGACGGACAATGAATCTTATTATATGTGTTTGAAGTATTACTCATATACCTAATCTGACATTACAGGAAGACGGGACAACCTTTAACTGTTCACCCATATATCCTCATCATGATCATAGTTCATGATAACATGTATTGATAGTAAAGGCATTACGATTATAGGTATTTATTGAATCAACAAGTGGATTCATATGCACATGAAATTTTTTTTCTTATACGAAAGTCGGATAGAGAAAAGGTACATTTGATGATACATGTAATTTGTAAAAGTGACAAAGTGAGCCACAACCTTTCTTGTATTTAATCTGTGCATCCCAATATACTATAATTAATATATAACGCATATGACAAGAAAAGTCTTCACAAACATGTGCATATATACTTCGTATGCATAAAGTAAATCAGTTCATGTGAGATGAACCTGTTTCCCATACGTTATAACCAAGTTAACAGAGCTTCAGTTTTAAGTAAGAAACAGAAGAGGTGACAACTGCTTCAGTGAAGCTGGCTCGGCTCTGCACACACTTCACCACACAATCTCGGAAGAGAGGATAAAATAATAAAGGCTAAATAGTTACTAACTTGTTAGGTCAAGTCCCCACGTTTCTGTAATCGCTGGATCTCTAATTTTTTACGGTAAGTTTGTGAAAATTGGATTAAATTATTTTATAAAATTTATCGCAGCCATTATGCGTTCTGCATTCAGTACAAATATCCTAGAATGTGGTTCACGAGATAGCATTTCATGTGATAAGCGTATGACGTCTGATTAAAAGTCTTCATAGAAAATTCAGAGCAAGTGTGTTAGGCGTTTATGCATCATTTTAATGAGACATGGGATAGGGTAATTTGTTCCCTATCGTCATCACACGAACCTTCCATTCCACCGGACGCCATGTTTAGGTGGCAGCGTGGCCGTGGTCAACCTTCGAAATGTATTTGTATACATGTAAGCAGTTAGCAACAGGGTGACGGTATAAATTCTTCAGAAAACTATGTCGTCAGTACATTTCCATCACGAGAGGAAATATTTTTGACTTTGCATTGTTTCCAGTTCCGCGCAAGCCTCTTTCACTTGTGAGTGACTTGTCAAATACTTGGAAAGAAAGCATTTTGCGATTCCATTGAAAGTCTTAAATTACCAAGCTCGCTGTTCATTATCGTCAAATATATATACTTGGTCTAAATTTGCACGTTCTGTCTGAGAAAAGCAAGTATTGCATATATCCAGAAAATTACACATAAACGAAACAAGATTTCTATACTCTCGATAAAATCTTCTTGGTATGTGTTGGCTTTCCATTCATGTTCGTATGTTAAATGAAATGACAAGCGTGCAAGAAGGATAAACTTGTTGCTACTTATACCGTTCTTTTATTTTTGCATGATGACGGCCATGACGCATACGTTCGTTATGTAAATGCATCAACTTTGTTCGGGTTGTGCAAAGTAGTAGGATTTTGATGGGAAACATTAATATGAATGCTTGGGGGAGGTCACATATGTACTTATTATCAACAGTAGCAAACTGCAGTAGACGTTCATATACATAACATGGTACTTAACATAAGAAAATGATTTAAGAAGTTTAAGTCATTTCGCTGGAGAGTGTATGTGTATAGTTCTCCTTGAATAAGAGCAGACACGAGAGGAGGACAAAGAGGATCATATATCGCATCAATGAATCTCAGATCTAGACGTGTAATATACATTTCAGTGTCCGGTACCTATATTCAGGAAGCTGAATCCACAATGAAAAACAAGGAAACAGCAGATCCATTAAATTTTCCCCGTCTGAAAGTCTGTTTTCTCTCACGGGCTGACGGGCTGATAATACCTGTCATAATATCATTTTCCTGAATTGATTATTGCAAAAATATTGTCGTACTCATCCGAAAGGCAGATAGGTTCAATCACCCTTAAAACTACAAATGAATAGTTAGTTACATTCGAATAATTATCTCATCCTGATCAACATCCTCAGCCATTGCATAATTGATGATTGATTGTACATATTATTTTACATCTTTTCCTCTCTAAACGCGTCTATGACAAGACGACCCAAATTTTTTCACACCTCTCCTTCCCCTGCGAAAAGATATGTAATTTTATACTTGTAAAAGGCATGGGTTTCTTTTATGCTTCTTCTACGTCAAAGGTCGTAAGGAGCATAAGGATTAAAAGTCGGTTTGGATCAGTACAGTATTCTTGATGGTGATATTGTTAATGCGCACATATACTGCGACATATTTCTTGGGTATATCGGTATCATCCTGATGAAAGCCAGATGAAAGCAAATAAGACATAATAATAATATCATTCTGCGTACGTCACACACACATTTAGCTTATGTAGCGCTTTAGGTTCGTAAAGGAACCATGTTTTTTGTAGTAAACATGGAAAAGAACATGAACTGATGACTATGATTCATTTGCCTTATAAACTTCCATTCATTAAAACTAGTCGAAAGCAGACGGATTCATATCACGAATCACGACACACACTGTACATATAAACCATCAGACCAAAGACCTCGCATCTCCACACAAATAAAATCCACAAACTCGAAAATTTTTTTGTTTGTGCATATGTTTAGGTGACGCTACTTTTCTTGGAATAAACTAGACAAAGTAATTCCGACTTGCACTGGTCCTTTTGTCTATTGTACAGCACTTGTCAATCATACCGTGTCACACCCTCCAGATATGTCATATGTCATGTTACAGCGAATATCAATCCTTCCTTTTCGGGCAATTCATGTATTCGTATCTTACAAATGGTACTGGTCGGCCTGGGCTGGAGAAATCCTGGTCAAAGTAGTAGTATTTAACATGCTTGTAAACATTTTATCCAGTCAGTACCAAAAATCTAATTGGGTGGAACTGGTGCACTAGAGTTTCATGAGGATTTAGGAAGCCTCTCGCAGACAAAGAAATTTTATTACAAACGCTATGCACCGCAGAAGCGCGTGTGTCCCACATAGTTGTTAGCACTTGCTTGCAGACGCACGCACGGAAAATTACCATAAGTATTAGAGCGGAGCAAGATAATTACCTGCCCAAATATATAATGAAACGTTAATTAAAAATTTATACTCACTTTCACTCTCTCACTTTGCATCAACATTAGCTGACTTTGAGAACATTCCCTCTACAACTTAACGAATTTGAAATGGATGCAATTGACCCAATGGGAAACAACTCATCAAGCATGTCGATGAAGGAGTTACTGTTTGACAACCGAAGACTGAGGCTCACACCCACCAATCCTGACATTAAGCAACTTGCTGCAGATCTGATTGAGGAATACGTAAGTGTGGAGTCTGGAGGGTTGAAATTTATAGATCTTAAAATGAATACCCATGCAAATTAGCTAATAACTTCTTTTCTGGTTTGTGGAATAGAAACTGGAGGAAGCATTTTTTGTGTGTGATTTGGAAGAGGTTATCAACAAGCATGCGGAATGGATCGCTCAGATGCCTCGTGTTCGACCCTTTTATGGTATATGATTGCACGCATAATTAAAAGGTTGACAAAAACCGATTAAAAAACTCGGGGGTTTAAGAGATTGTTCCTTGAAACTTTATAGCGGTGAAATGTAATGATTCTCCACTTGTGTTGGAAACTTTGGCTGGACTTGGTGCTGGTTTCGATTGTGCTTCCAAGGTTAGCAAATGGCATATTGCAATACAACAAAATGCTAAAACGTTATGGATGATGATGGTTTAAGGTAACGTTATCGCGTGGGTGTGATACAGGAGGAAATGCGCAAAGTAATGGACATCGGAGTTCTTCCAACAGATATCATCTACGCTAATCCTGCCAAGCCAAGATCACACATTGTTGCTGCTGCAGGACTTGGTGTCCGAACTGTTACATTCGATAGTGAATCGGAGCTTTTCAAAATAAATAAATATCTTCCAGGAGCACGGTAATTTTAAGCGTTTTTATCCACGATCGAACCTCAAGCCATGTAGTGTTCCCAAGTACTAAAATGCTTACAACGTCAAATGATTTCAGGTTGGTCGTTCGAATTCGTTGTGATGCTGAGAAGGCGGTGTGCCCCCTTGGTATGAAGTTTGGAGCAAGTATTCCAGAAGCAAAGCAACTTTTGGATGTGGCCAAAACACTGGACATGGACGTGATTGGAGTAAGCTTCCATGTTGGGTCTGGATGTATGGAGCCACTTGCATTCCTCCGGGCCATTGCATCCGCACGCTTGCTTTTTGACTATGCTGCTCAGGAATTTGGGTATGAATTTAGCATTCTGGATATTGGTGGCGGATTCCCAGGGAATTCGGGGACATCAGTGTCTGAGGTAAAAAAATCATCTTTCCTGTAGGAAACTCATCTCAATTGCAGAGTTTACGGAGACACTCAATTCATACTGCGTTCCAATACTTATAAAATTATTATAACTCAATGTAGATCGGAGGCATTGTCAACAATGCATTGGAGTTGTTCTTTCCAGAGGATTGTGGAGTGGAGATTATTGCAGAGCCGGGCCGTTACTACGTCGCATCTGCTTTCACCCTTCTCACCCAGATCCATTCGAAGCGGGTGCTTCAGAATGACGATGCCACACACTACATGTACTACATCAACGATGGCGTTTATGGCAGTTTCAACTGCTTGATGTATGATCATGCTGTTGTCCACCCGGAACTTATGGATAACCGAGTGAGTTACTTCAGGATTAGCTCCTTATAGCTAACCTCCATTATACGTAGGTTGCTTACTTTCAATATTTTATTGTTCATTTTGCAGAGATCTGATGATACGGATTTGTGCGAGAGCTCCATTTGGGGCCCCACTTGTGATGGCTTGGATCAAGTGTGCACCAACGAGCAACTTCCTAAAATGGAAATTGGCGAATGGCTCATCTTCAGAGATATGGGAGCTTACACTCTCGTGGCTGGAGGTACTTTCAATGGCTTCCCAATGCCAAAGGTGCACACTGTTGCATCTCCAAATGCTTGGTAAGTTATACATGTCCAGTTTGCTTTATTTGCCATGGACATGAATTCAACATACATTTATTCACAGATATGGGCAGATGAATAATGCTACGAAAAAACTGTGATCTGGATATTCCCAAACGGTGTACCGTATTTCCTTGACGCCAATCTATTTGCATCGGGTAGATCCGTAGAAAGACATGGCGTCT